>PVIJ01015913.1:0-34638 GCA_004024925.1 Scalopus aquaticus
ATATTGAAAACATTCAGCCAGCATAGCATCACTGAGTGATCAGAGCATGAAGAACTACTCAGAATAGACAGTGGACCTAAATACCAATAAGCCTGTATTGTTTTATCCCAGCTGAAGATCAGTCCTGATTTTAACATAATTTGAGAGGAAAAGAGAAAAAGATTTTTCTTTCTTCTTAGAGGTTTTAGATAAGCCTATTTGTCCTGACCAAAAGCTCACTGTCAATTATTATTATTATTTGGGGGGGGGGGATCATCATAGGAACTGGAGATCACTAATACTTAGAAGCACTGATTGCCATTCCCAGAATATTGAGATCTTCTACCTTCTGATATTATATGGTTCCCTGCCACATTTCCATAGAAATGAGAAGTAATTTAGCCAGTGGATAAGAAAAATCTATAATGAATACTACGGCTGTGCTAAAGAGGGATGGTCGCTTCAAGAGGAATATAAAGTCAGTACAATCCTTGAAAGGTATTGATAATATCCAAGTCTGACCCAGAGGAGAAGGATGAGACAAAGGGTCAGGGTGAAAACTTCAGTCTGATACAGATTTAGAGTACCATCAATGTAATTCATCAAGATACTGAAGAGAAGATGGTTAGAGTCGGCTGCAGGAGAAGAACTAACAAAGACAGAAAAGCAAGCCATACACATAAATTACTGATCAGAACTTCTGCTCGTGAAGTGAGAACACTAAGTATTGTTTGAAACATAAATATGTCCGAAGAAGGCACTTTGGAATAAATATAGTTCCTACCTAAATCTATAGTATCTTACTACTAAGCAAAAGAATGAGTCATTTCTAAGAGACAATCTGATTCTGTTAAACTAGTGAAGTCAAATTTCATATTCTACCATATTTTTTAAAATTCCTAGATTCCCTATTAAGACAAACCTCTACTAATTTTATAAGAAAATTTTTTGAATGCCATTTCTGCATGAGAAAAAAGATGTAAAACAAAGTAAATTATTTCACAAACATTATTGTTTGGGGTGTTAATACATACAACACTTAAGCTGGATAAAACAGACTGAACATAATGAAACTTCTGGATTAAATTTAGTGCTAAAGTGCCACTAAAATTCTGTTAATAGGTAATAAATAAGTACTAACCAGTTCACTTAGATGACGCTGAGTAAATGGTATCTGACATGGTGTGACCCAACCAAGAGCAGATGATGAACTTGGTGGGTTAAAATCAATATGTGTTGTACTAAGTGGAATATGTAAAATATCACCCTAAAATGAAATTAAATGATACTTATTATATGCTACATGTAATACTGAATTCAAATGTTTGCTATATTAAGTATCAAATACTAAAAATTACCTCATCATCAGAGTCAACAAGGCTTCCTAAATCAAGTCGTGGGACCCTGAAAGAAATAATCTATGCATTCCATAACTTTTAAAATGTCATTTTAATAGTTATAAATCCTATATTCTATATCTTAATATATATCTTTCGTTAAATTTTCAGTAACTTTTGAGCTGCTTGTTAACACATTATTAAAAATAAAATTATATAAAAATAAAATTATTAAATTGTACTAAAAACAAAGTTAATACTCAAAACTTATAATTTCCTAGTGATTTTACTGTACTGTTATCTGTATTCGAAAGGTTATTTATATCTATCTTACCTAATTATACATACTTAATTATATATAATTATACTGTAATATAATGATAAGCATTTCTTTTCAATTCAGTGTTCAGGGATGTTTACTTATAGCTTAAAGTCAGCCATGGTGGAAGTATTTACACAGAAATTAGCAAATGTTATAAATCAAGACCTGATTCATTATTTTGTTGGTTCCTGAGATTCAAAAATGTGGTAGAGAGCACATTAATAGTGCAGATTAAATTTAAAAATGTGTCATGTCTATAAATGTCACATTGTAAATAAAAAAAACTAGGAAAGTATTGGTTCCAGTGTTCAAAATTATCATGTGATTCGGCAAAGAAATCACTCACATTGCTCTGCAATAAAAGTAAATGTCAACCAACATTCCTTTTGGAACTATATTGGTTCATCAATTGCAATCACAGGTTGGCTACAGATATAAGAGTTTCGCTAAAACAAAGAAAGCATTCTGTAAGTATCTATTGGCTATATGAAATTTATAATTAAGAGTGAAGTAGAAAACATATTTTATCAGTATTTGTGAACTGCTTGCTACACATCCTTTATATCAGTAAAATTTATAAACAACTTAAAATATACTTGGCTTTATTTATAGTAACAAGCAAATTTATAGTGCACTTCCAGAAAACCGGGTGTTAAAACATTTATCAGTATAAAACTGACTGTCTCAGTACCTGGTATCTAGCACTTGCACCTAACTCTATGTCTAAGTAAGCATAAATATAGCTATCATGTAGACTGACATGAAATTGCTAATATTTGCCCATTCTTGATCTATAAAAATGTACAGTTGGCTCAGGCCAGCAAATCATTTCTTAGTTTCTATTTCCCAAGAAGACTTTTAGTGTAAAATACTTGAAAGAATAAAAAAAAATTCCTTCCAAATTTTAAAATGCAAAAATGTTACGTATAGAAAATAACATATTCTAGTCTAAAAATAAAAGCATTTTACTAATATTGATAAAATTGGGATATTCAAGATTCAAGCACAGATATACTTATCATTAAATTCATTTCAACTATCCCCGTTATAAAAGGAAAAAGTCTACCTATTTCTTTAATAAATGCATTTAGCTGAATTTTATAAGTAAAGCAATTTTTTTCAATAAAATATATGAATAATATTAAAGAAAATATGAAACAAGAAGTATTAACTTTAATTTTACCATCCTACCATAAGAGCTATTTTAATTTTGATGTAAAAATCTCCAGGTCATTCACATGCCTACAAATTTTTCCATGGTTCACAAGTATAGCACGTGCTCTCTCTGTCTCTTTTTCTCACACTACACACACACACGTTAATGTATATACATATACACATATATGTAATTTTACTGTACTTCACTATTATCTATATTCTAAAGATTATTTACATATATAGTACCTTCATGTATATAGACTGAGAGAAAGATAATCTTTGTTTATTCCCTGTCAATGTATTATAAATATTTGACCATTAAACAGCTCTATTGTGACGTAATGTGACTTACACAGGTAGACAAGGGTCGTGGAATGACCATGACTTGGAATTCCATCCTTCCTTTAAATAAAGGTTTAAAAAATAAGAGTCAGAATGCATATACTCTTTATATACACATTAAAAGAAAGCAATGAATCAATGCTAATTGACAAAACCTATTTTTCTGTTAAAGTTGAAGGCTCGATAATAAGGTAACCAAACTTTTCATGAGAGAAGCTGTAATACTGTACTTAATTTTTGACTTTTAACGAGAAGGGTTGGTTTGATTTAAATTATTGAAGAATTCAAATTTAACCCATAATATTATGAACCATAAGAGTCCCAAAGCACTAACTCACTCATTTTGGGGGACAGCTGAGAACAGAGTAAAAAGCACAGATCTTTTGCTTTGAAGTCAGATGACTTCAAAACCCTGTCAAAGTCACTTAATTCTTAGAAGCGTCATTAGTTCCATACCTAAAAGCAGGTTAATACCCACTACAAAGATCTGTTGTAAGAATTAAATTATAAAAATTATAGAAACATGATTGCTAACAAGCAGTAGGTATTCAACATTTGGAACAGAACAACAAGGAAATACACATCACTTTAATGAATTTCTAATCTAAATTTTATATTTATTCAATATGTGGTAGATAATAGGACAAAGTAGTTTGATACTCACACTTAATTAAGTCAATGATTCAATAGTGATATTATAAAGGCTGAGAATAAAAGTCTTAATAATGAAAGTCCCTATTCTCTCCCAATCTAGCTAAAACAAAATATATATTGATATTTTCTACTGTGCTTTTTATTTTTATATTTTCTGAAGATTTTCTTAGATAAGAAAACAATAATAATTTAAGCTTAATTTTGAAAAAGAAAACCACTTGAAGCAGTGGGCAGTTTTAAAGTAATAGTTTTTAGTTTTGGTGTTTAAATTTTTCAACTCTAGGTAATATTGATCATAAATATGCATGAACATAAGTGAAGAAAGAAATCAGACAATTAATGGATCACATACAAGAGGAAAATTATATAGCAGACGTACTTGTAGTGGCTTCTTTTTTCCAGAGAATGGCTGTGTTTGACTTGCAGGAGAAGCGGCAACTCCTTCAACCTCTAACTCCATTCAAGTTCATGTATTTTTATGCAGTATACTTTGAAAAAGGTAAAATACATATGAAATAACTCTTACTCTAATTTTAAATACCTACAAATTATATAATAATAATACATGAGAGAAAACACATGATTACTCATCTTTCACCAAATCAACTTTTTGCAGGGCCATGACATTACGTGGGGTAATATTTATGGTGCGAATACAAGTATGGATAATGACTCCCCAAAGATTTCCAAGTCCCAATTCCTGGACTCTGTGAATGTGACAAAAAGGACATTTTGCATGTGACTAAAGTATGGGTTTTAATATGTGGGGGTTAACCTGGATTAAGTGGTAATCCCAATGTAACCACCAGAGTCGTTACGAAAAGGAGACAGGATGGTCAGAGTAAAAAAAAGAAAAGACATAAGAATGGATGTATAGGTCAGAAAGGAGCAAAAATGTACCCAGTTAGCTTTGAATATGGATATAGAAGGCACGAGCAATCTCCAGAAGTCTCTAGAAGAAACAAGGAATGAATTCTCCTGCAGAGCCTTGAGAAAGAACTAGCCCTACTGACATCTTCATTCTAGTCTTCTAGGGATCACGCAGGTGATTACATTTATTTTCTTTACTCTTCCTAAACCTTTATGAGTTTTTATTTTGCCCAAAGAGGTCAATGAAAATATTTTTAATAAACAGTATTCTTTATATAAACAAAGAATAAAATGGAGTGAATGCTCAGATTAGTAATTATGAGATGATGGGTAAAAATGTGTGCAAGTGCATGTTGAAATAACTTGCAGAGACATATAAGATAAAAATCAGATGACTATCGCTGTCATCCAAATTTTATATATCTTATACTTCAATCTTATGTGACCAATGATACATTTTTATACTTCATTCACATTTCCTTTTTATATTATAGACTTGCATTTATTCTAACAGTAAAATATTTTTGTTTTGTTTTCATGAAAGATTGCAAGCCATAGTGCAAGCTTGGAATCACACAGAGTGACTTAAAATCCTCATTTTTGATGCTTTCCCAATATGTATGCCTGGTTGGGCAAGAAGTGAATCTTTCTGAGCTAATTTTTTTATATGTAAAATCAGTTTAATGTTAACACCTTTTTCATCCTCTTAGATCATGTGGAAAATGGTTAAGCAATACATGTAATACTCATCATCGTTATTATTAAAATGCCCAATGGAATCCTCTTACCTGAAAGAGTTCCAGTTTTTTGTCACCTTATCTACATGGCCCCCTTCACCCCACTTTCATACCCCCCCCCAAATCCCATGCCCTACGCCTGGAATTCCCCTAGGAGAGTATTCAGGAAGACTTATTAACCAACAACAGACATTCTAAAGTCATCACAATTTACTAGATTTGAAAATACCTCTATAGTTCAAGCAGATGGCTTCTTTTCAGAGATATTCACAAAGAAAGAAATTTCTACAGTTCTCATTGGTTTGGCGGGGGAAGAGGGAGTCACTGTTTGCTTTTAATCACATGCAAGAACTGCTGTGGTCACCATGACGACGAGTGGTCAGCAAGCAAACCCAAGCTGGAGAAATTGATGCTGAGTGATCAGCCACACAATCATTTACAAATGATTTCAAATCATTATCAGTCACTTAAAATCATAATTTATGTGCAAATCATAAAAACAGAAAAATTTAAATATTCAAACATCCAAGTCCTCTCAGTTCTTATACTTCCACAGCCGTGTCAGTCAACACCATTTTTTTATCTCCCTAATAGCCCATGAAAATTGGCATCTCATCTCCTAAATAGACCAGATACTTAATATTTTTTCATTCAATAAAATAAGTTAAATACCTGTACACATTTTAAACATGTTCTGATTAGTTTCACTTCTCAACACCTAAGAATGACATGATCACATTTAAATTTTGTCTTCAAATAACTAGTGAAAGCATTTAAAGTAAGAATGACATTCAATAGTTATTATTCTTCTCCAACACACCAGATGCCTCATAAAGGTAAGGACCACTGGCTTTGCTTGCCCAATCTCTCAGCACTTAGCAGAAAGTCTAGAAAATAATAGGAACTTAATAAATACTTGTTCAATAACCAATTCCACTCAATTCTGATAATGTTATTTCAGAACTACACCGCATACAAATGGTTCTGTCTCCACTCAAGGGCCTCAAGTTATGAGATGCTACTTCTAGAATATGATGAATGCTGTTGACTAACAGATCCACGTCTTACCATGTTTTTGGTACAACCAAAAGTAACAACTCATTGCCTACTTCTCTGTTTTTAAAGGACAATTATTTCCAACTCCAATGACCACCTCTCTCTCGGTGAGTAATATTAGTAGCTATAAAGTTGTTGACACAAAATCAAAAGATAATGGAAAGAAAAGAATACACTGACCACATCGAACCCACTATCAAGGAGAGGGAAAAGAGATTTGTGATACAATTTAGTATTTAAGCATCAGGCAGGGGGGTACCAAGTCTATTTTGGAGTACAGTTACTTAGGGTCACATTTAATGTCAAACAACGCAGAATAATTACCCCCACATCACTTACCTTTAAATTGTGATCATACTTCAGGGCATCTGCAAACCTGCTAAAATGAACGCGCCACCCTCTCCCTCTCTGGGATTCACCGACGGGGTGGAACATAAAGAACAGCCACCGCGACAAGCCCCAACCAGCTGGGTAAAGACCAGAACCAGAGTGGGAGAGCTAGAAAAAGTATAAGCTAGAGTTACACTACCGAGAAACCTCTTCGGACAGCTTGAGAAAAAAAACAAGCTCTTCAAACAGCTTCAGACAAAACAAGCAGCAAGGGTATCGTACTAGGCAAAGGCTCCACTAATCCAGAGAGGCGTCCGCAGGTTGCCTAGCAACAGGAGTCTCCGCGCAAAACCGCTAACAACCCTGAACAACCAGCAAAAGAAAAAAAAAAAAAACCTCAGCTCAGGGCCTTTAAAGCCCCTCAAGCAGCAGGTCGACGGCCCTAGTCCGCGCTCCGTCCCCGCCAGCTCCCGACCCTACACTTCGGGCCCCAGTCCTCCGCCCCCCCCTCTAGGCCGCCGCAGAGACCGCCGCCAGAGCGGAAGTACTCACCGTAAAGCCGCAGGTGAAGAAACTTTCGCAGCCGGAGACTTTGCAGACCAGCTCCGCAGCGCTTCTAAATCCCGGCGGGGAACTGGAACGAATTCACTCAGCGCTGATTCTCCTGCGCAGAGAGAGAGCCAAAGCCTGGTCCGGATCACGGGGGTCGTTTAGCCTTCATTTAAATTAATTCCATTTAGTATATTTTATAGAGCGTTTTCAGGTATTCCTTTCCCAGGCTGAATTCTAGAGGGAGGAAAAGAAATTAAACGCATACTTAAATGTTAAATAATTTGATATGAAGATATATATACATAGGTAAAACTGAGAACTTAGAAATATTTTCCTTTTCCTCCAGTTTTTTTTCACATTTAAGTCTTAATATGGAATTTAATTTTATGTAAGGAAAAGGAAGATAGCAAATCTTATATTCTTCCATAGGGATAAGTAATTATATGAGAATATTTTTTGAAGAATCCATTGTTATCTAACTCAGGAAAAATGCCCCCTCTGTTACATGCCAGCTCTGGGTTTTTATATGAACACCTCTTGACTCTAGCTCTTTTCATTTTAGCTACTTCTTCATCTGTGTTCCAATGGCAAGACTTTATAACACATAGTTCATATTTTCTAACCATGTATGTAATAATAAAATTTAATGAATAACAAAAAACGGCTTTAAAATATCATTTAGAGAAATTTAACAACATACTCAATAGGTCAAAGAATAACTCTTAATGGAAAGTATGAAATATTATAACTCTACAGCAATAAAGGCAATACATACTCAAATCTCATGAATTGCAGCTAAAGTTCTAATTCAAGAACATTAATAATCTCAAGTACATTTATGTAAAAAAAAAAAGATGTAAAAATTCTTTTTGACTTCTGTTGGAGTGATTAAATATCTATCACTTGTCATTTCCCCCCCACTGGTTTATTATTATTTTTCTTCTAATAGTTATTCTCAAATTTTTAACATGTGCGTATCACTTAAAGTCAAATTTTACTCAGTAGCTCATACTCTTCTCCCAGAGACACAAGGACACTAGAATAATTCAACTATAGTCACTAAACTCTCTCATTTCCCACGTTAGTTTTGCCTAGTTCCACCTTGTATTTCAACTCCTCCCTTGGATACTTTACCTCTTGTAACTATATCGTTCCCTTTTTTTTTTTTAAGATTTTATTTATTTATGCATACAAGCTGGGGTATAGGCCAGAGGTGCAGGGCGCGAGAGGGTTCACCAGAGACAGAGCGGGAGCAGAACAGGTAGATGGACTGAAGTACACTGCTGAGGGGAGCAGTGGGCAAGGCAGGAGAGGTCTGCAGCGCCATGTGGGAATCTCCCCAGCAGGGCGTGGAACTCTCCTAGCTGCTAAGGACAGCTCCACAGCACAGAGCTCAACCGCTGTGCCACCAGGGAGGCCCTGGTTCCCTTTCTTCTTACATCCCCTTGGAGTATTTGCTCAAAAGCCACCTTATCAAGACACCCACACTGATCACCCTATTTGAAATCACAGCCTGCTATACCCACCTCAACACCTACCCCAATATTCCCAAATCCTTTAGCCTGATTTAATTTTTCCATAGATATTACCACCTTTTTATCATATTATAGTTTATTTATTATGCTTATCATTGTCTGTCCCCCTTCACTAGAATTACAGAAGGCATTTTATTTTGTTTTGTTTTTGATGTTTATAATCCCAGGCACCAAGAGTGCCAGGTACAGAGTAGACACTCAAAATATTTAAATGTAATAAGATTGCATAAATCACTCTGACAGCTACTTAGTGAATAAGCTACAAAAGGTTAAAGGTGATATCAGAGAGATTCACTAGCAAGTCACTGCAATTAGCCATGAAATCAAGAAGGTGCCATTTGGAATGATGAGCAGTGATCAAGGCCTGAAAATAAAATAAGAAAACCAGCAGAATTTATTTAAATCAAATATTTCTAAAGTTTTGGGCCTCGAGAGGGAGCTGTCACTGACTGAGAGAGAAGACTGCTAGGAAGATAAGAATTAGGGTGTGGGATATCAGCTCAGTTAGGACTATGTAATACTAAAGTCACATATACTAAAGTTCTCCTTTAGCAGATAGTAGACCAGAAATATGTTCACTATTGCCCAGTAGTTTTTCTGTTTGGATCCTAGTATTTTTCCCCCATTAAATAAAAAATAATTAAAATAACTAATTGCATCGAAGTGTTTCTTAGCTATAAGGATTGTTGACAAAATCATTTAATAGATGTAAATATGTGTATGCTTGAGTTAATGATATTGTAAACTACCTCAAATCATTAAATAAAGATATTTATTTGAAACACAGAAATGTTGAAAGTGTCATTTAATGTCACTGAAAAAAAGCTGGTTTATTATCCAAAAATATATAATTGATGTAATGGTATAATTGATGTAATAGATTTAAAACATAAAGCCAAATGAAGTTGATTTATATTGCAATATAGATAAAATAAGCAACCAAAAGTACGCTGAACCATTATTTAGCATAGCAACTACAGCAGTGTTTTACGTGAAGTTTACTAGACACCAAATAAATGGTAAGTCTGTTCCAAATTTAAATATCAAGAAAGGAAAATTTTATACAGAAGAACTACTTAGCTCCACTTTTCATGTGCCTATTTTTATCTTTCTAGGCAGTCTCTTCAGATGAGAAATCAGAAGTAAATTATTAAATGACAAAGTAGTAATTTAGGATCTCATTACGTCAATCCAGTACACAAAATGTTTATTCTTATTTTATTCCCAGTCACTGAGAAAACGTGCTATATGATGCTGCAGTTACTTGAAACAATAAAAAGCTACACGTGGAAGATAAGTCAATAGAGAGCTTTCCATAGGCCTGGTCCATTTTCAACACTTACTTCAAGTTGTCCTGTACTTAACAGTGCTGCCTGCATGTTGCAATCTGGTTACAGTCCGAGGGCCCTCCGCAGTGATTCTGGATTGGATGTTAGTAAGCACCTTGGATGTCTGAAAATCTGCTCCAGAGGATCGATCAATCAAGGCTTTCTCCAGTAGCCTGGGGCTTTATGGCGAGCAATCCGGCCACGTGCCCCGCCGTGGTTGCTGGCTGTGTAGGCTGAGGCCACAGGCTGCACCGCACCGCAGCGCTGGCTCGAGCAGGTGCAGGAGGATGAAGCCAGGCGAGAGGGTGGTTGCCAGGGCCGGGGAAGACTGGCTCACCCGGCCGTTACCGGTTGGCTTAGTCGGGACAGTCTCAACTTCCCACCATGGTTCTGACGGAAAAATTGAGTTGTTTATGGACCTTAGGTCTCTGCCTGGTAGCCAGTGACTCTTCTCCTGTGATCCCGTCCATCACGGACCCGAAATTTATAGAGGAGTGTGTAGATGGTCACAATATACTGCGTAGCCAAGTTACGCCCCCAGCAGCTGACATGAAATACATGGTGAGAAAAAAAACGGGCTGGGGTCTTACATCTGTGGTTCATCCTAAAGTATCTGCATGGTAAATTACCAGACTTACTGGTGAATTTGGCCTGCACATTCAGCATGAGCTTGGCTGGGCTGTCTCCAGGGTAATGATAGGAGTGGATGAGAAAAGAAAACTTGAAGTTACTCCTTGCCTACACCCGCTACCTTTTGATTAGGGTAGGGAGGGATGAGGGAGGGGGAGGGGGAAGGGGACAAGAGGGGAGGAGGGCGGGGAGTAAAAGGAGGGGAACAGTGGGAGTGGGAGTTATTTGGGTTGCATCCCTAAGGCTCCTAGGTAATTCGTGTGAATTCCTCTCCCTTATATTTTGGCTAGCTCTTCCCAGGAGCTCAACCAATATACTACATATTAAATAAATAGCACAGGGATGGAGATTATCTGGTTCTTTCTTATTTTTAAATCTTATGACCTTATGTTTGAAAGAACACCCTTGTATAATATTCATTTGGGGGGGGGAATGTTCTGTAGGATGTAAATAATAAAGTCAGCACTTGAAAAATATCAGATTGTCATTTTCACGAAAAACAATAAATCTGTGAAGTTTAACTCCAATAAACATTGGACTGATTTTGTCTTTTATGGGCCTCCATCATATAGACAATAAGGCAAAAGAATATTACTCTACTGAAGTAACAATAAAGAACATAGCATTAATATCATTCATAAAATTTACAAACTTTTAACAAATTCTTGACTATGAATTTATTGCTGGGAATTTCCCTTGCATTGTAATGTTTCCTTTCATGTAAATTTGATACCAAGAAATCATAAGTGTCGATACCATTAGTCTTGTTTCTTCAAATGCAATGATAAACCTGTTCCTGTTATTCCATCTTGACCAGAGCTGAAATGCTAAATGTTGGCTAAATCTTCAACAGGAGCTTCTCCTGTCTTCCACTACTGAATCATCCAGAAAAATTAGGCACTTCATTCCTCATAACAATTTCTAAATGCTAGTGATAGACTATGTTGTGTTAACAAATAAACCCTAAAATATTTTCTTTATTTATTGACATATAGCATGGTATTAAAGGATATTTACTGAGAGAGATGTGATACCCTATAAAGGCTAGAATCCCTCCTGTCTAGGTCTTGGGGTAGCATGGGTTCATATTTTCATTATGCTGTACCCCTCTTCCAGCAAGAAGTTTTATAAAATGCCAGTCTAAGCAGTGGTATGAAATAAACCTTGAAATGTTTGTGACTTGAAATGTTTGTGACTTAACAAAACAAAGTTTAATTTCTTATTTGTACCAGTTGTACAGAAGGTGAGTTTAGGATTCACCTTCTGCTGAGACAAGGGGGACCTCCTAACCTTAGTTAGTTCATTGACAGGCAATAACAAGAGCTCCTAATATGAAGCATATGAGGGTATCTGATGATTTTCTTGCTATTCTATTTTAAGATGGTTTCCATCCTTTTATTTTCTTGTCATCTCTTTACCAAATATCATTGAAAACTACTTTTAAATAAAATTGCTGTTCTTAATTGCAAATACTTGTTATGCTGGAAGTGACTTTCAATAATACAAATAAATTTTAAGGTAAATGTTCCCAAAGTTGTAGGGAAATTAGAACAATAGTGCATTGTTGGTGAGAATGTCAGTTGTGCTACAACTTTGGAAAGTGGCACGCAATGATTCAAGAAATTTTAAAAATGTAACTACCATATGATCCAGAAACCTCACTTCTGGGAATATATCCAAAAAAATTGAAATAAGAATCTTGAAGACAGAATCTTGAAGTGATATCTACAACTTCATATTCATTGCACTATTCTCAGTAGCGAAGCTATAGAAACTCAACCCAAGTGTCCATCAACAAATGAATGGATAAAGAAAATGTTATACACACATATTATATATACAAATACACATATAACTACATTGTATATATTTGCATATGTAGATATATATATAGAGAAAAAGGAAATGTCCTCTACACATATGTATGTATATACATACATACAAACAATGGAATATTATTCAGTCATGAGAAGGAAGATCTTGCCATTTTTGACATGAAAAAACCTGCAGAACATTGTAAGTGAAATAAGCCAGTCACAGAAAAACAAGTACTGCATGATTTCACCTATCTGAAGTATCTAAAATAGTCAAACTCAGAAGCAAAGAATAAAGTACTGGTTGCCAGGGTTTAGGAGGCAGGGGTGGGGGAATTGGGAAACTGTTATTCAATTTCAATTATATTCAATTCTGTAGTTTCATTTATGTTCAATAAATAATTTCTAGAGATCTTCCATATAGAATAGTCCCTATAGTAATGATTTACTCCAAAATTTGTATACTTACCACAAAAATGAACAAAACCAAAAGGATACAAGGAAACTCTTGAAAGGTATTTTTATATATTACTTAGATTGTGGCATCCTGAGTGTTTGCATATGTTCAAATTCATTAAATCATACATATTAAATACGTACACTTCTTTCTATAGCAAATCCATTTTAAGTATCATTTTTGTATAGATTTTTTTAATTTAAAGAATTTAAATTAATTCACTTTTTGCATCACTTGGAATGGGAATACACACACACACACACACACACACACACACACACACGTCATTCACCAATAAATGCTTAGTGCTTTAAATTCATAATCATCCTATTGCAGAAAATTGAAAATCATTCCAGTTAAATATAAAAGTACAGAAAAAAATAATTTTTATGTCTCAAAATATAACATGTTATTTTTGTTATTGGCATTATTTTTCATTGCTCTTTTCAGGAATTTTTGAATACTGACTACTATACTATTTTTATTGCTTAACATCGTTCCTTTCATATTATCCATACACAGTATAAATTTATCATTAGCATGCTGACACACCCCAATGTTCTCCTGCCTTCAACTCTATGCACAATCTGATGTTTCTTGCCACAGAACAAGCAGAAGCATTATTATTAAATGAGCAGAAGCATTATGATTATATGAGCACATTCTGAAAAAGAGAGTGTGGGAAATCTCCATCACAGGAAACTATAATTATCTTTGGTTTTAGTTTATATTTTGAAAAGTTCCTTAGTAGGCTTCCTTCTTCCTCCTTGTGCAGAGAACCTTCAGTTATGCGGATATAATTCATAATATGAGGACTTGTGATCAGAAGAGTTTACTGGAATTTAAGTTAGTCATATAAGTATGTCAAAGTCTTCTATTATTAAGGGAGAATATTGCACAATAAAAATTTCCCCCTAATGTCAGAGACTTAATAGCAACTAAATTTTAGGAGAAAGCATTGCCGGATCTAAAATGCCATTATAATATTTTTCTGGAAAGATTTTTAATTATATTATTTGATCAGAAGAAAATGAGCTTTAATTATAGAGACCTTGGGAATTCTAAAATGCAAATACATGCTTTTAGTGATATGCACAGCTAAGTCATTTAATTTGTGCATATAGTGTGTTTGAACTGCTTTGAAATACATATTATCCCTGAGCCATCAGATACTAATTTTTACTCTTTCACTCTTTCAAGGTTTTAATGTTTACCATTCAGGTATTAAGACTCTTCATTTAAAATGATAGAGTAATTTTCTCTTGTGCTATATTCCCTATTAGCATAGGGAATGAGTTGGCATAAGCTATTCTACGTTAAAACTATGTTTTAATTAATATATATATATATATACATATATATATATTTCTTTAAAGAATAGCAGATTTAACCTTTTAAAACAGAGAAAACTCCTGACAACTCAGGCAAAAATCTAGAACTCTCATAGCTATCAGAGGAGACTTTTCTAAAGTCTATACATAAGTCAAGGTATCTTAGAGAAAAGAAAGAACTACATAGAAGCTTCAACTAGAAATATATTAAGTGAAAATGCCTGCCTTGAGAACACTTGTTTTCTGTTTTTACTTGTTTGTTTATTTTTGGAATTGTATTTTTGTTACAGTAACTTTGAGAAAAGTGGAGGTTCTGTCTTTGTGGCATTTTACTCATTCCAGGTACATGTAGCTTCTGGTTGAGGGTGGTATATGAGAATCATCAGGCTACTCATTTTTCAGAAAAGTAATAATAAGAGCCATCCTCTGAAGCTGCTGAATTCTCTCTTGGCTACCAAAAACAAACTTTGATACAACTGTGTGAAGGAAAATGAGTGATTAAAATATCAAAAGAAATATGGGAAATTAACCAATGAAGTTAGTAGTATGAATTTCAATCTACAATCTAAAATTAAAAATAGAGTAGTAGAAGTGGTCAAATCTGAACAAAAGAAAAAAACAAATTGGAAAAAGTAATGAGCAGAATGTCAGGGATCTATGAGAAAATTACAAAATATTAAGCATTCATGTCATCGGAGTTCCAGAAGGAATATGAGAGATGGGGAAGGGCAGATAAAATATTCTAATTATAGTAACTCAACTTCCAAATTTTGGGTAAAGACATAAACAAAGAAATTCTTGCAAAAGTACATCATAACCAACCTTCAAAAACATTAAGACAAAAAAAAACTGTAAGAACAGATGGAGAGAAACAATGCTTACCTAGAGGAGAAACAATTTCAATGTCATCAAATTTCTCATCCATCTCTATGGAAACCAGAACAAAGTGGCACAACATATAAAATCTCAACTTCAGTTTCAAAGAGTCAACTAAGAACTCTACCCAGAGAAACTAAGACAACTAATTCTACCCAGGTGAAACTAAGACATTGACAATATCAGAACTAAGACAACTTGTCATGAGCCAAATTGCTCTAAGAGAATAGCTAAGGAAAATTCTTCAATCTGTAAGACAAAGCAGCAAGGACACCTGGAACTTCAGGAATGAAGAAAGAACAAAGAGTAAACGTATGGGTAAATATAATAAATTATACTTCTTTTATATATTCCAAGTTATGTTTGACAGTTGAAGCAAAAATTGTAACACTGTCATAAATGGTTCTTAATGTATGTAGAAGAAATATTTACGATAATTATATTAGGTTAGAAACTGCAAATACAAACAGGAACTCTCATATGTAGAGTGCTAAATAACTATTTCTGAAGCACGGTTAAAAAGAAATTACTAACTATGAATATACTAACAAAGCAAAACTATTTTGTTAAAATAAAACAAAATTTAATTGATTACACGTATCATTAATCTAAAATAATTTAATATTATTAATATCATAATTAATATCATAATTAATATCATAATATCATAATTTTAAATTATTTTTATCTTTCAGACTTGGGAACCAGGCTTAGCGAAGGTTGCCAAATCATGGGCAGAAAAGTGCAAATTTGAACACAGCAGCTGTTTACCAAAACGATATGGATGCTATCCAAAGTATGAATATATTGGAGAAAATATTTGGTTAGGTGTAGTAAGAGCATTTGCACCAAAAACTGCTATTCATAGTTGGTATAATGAAACTGAATTTTATGATTTCGAGACACGAGAATGTAGCTTAATGTGTGGCCATTTTACACAGGTAAATATTTGACATTTTATTAATTAGTTCTTACTTATGCACATTTCAATTACAATGTTATTAGCATTTCCTTTGAACTTCTTTTGAGTATCTAGAAAACTGCCTTCACTGGGAAGATATTTTTACTGGGAATAGAATTCTATATAGTGAGACCTTTTTTTTTTAAACATTGAAAATTTTATCCCATTGTCATTTCACATATACTGTTTCAAATGAGAAATCTACAGTAATTCTTTTATTTATTCCTTTGTCTTTTCAATCTGATTACCTTTAAAATTATTCCTTTATCGTAATTCTTGAGCAATTTCATAATAATGTACTGCAGTTTTCCTGGTGTTTTTATTTTTGTTTTGTGCTGCATGAACTGAACTGTTTGGAATGGTAGATCTCCAGTTTAAATCAAATTTGGGAAAATGTTGACCATTGTTTCTTGAATTTTTCCTGTTGCTCCCTCTGCGTCCTCTCTTCCCAAAGTCCAGTTACCCACGAAGAGGGCCACTTGAAATCTCCAACAGTTGATTGATGCTCTCTTCTCTGGATCTTTAAGTTCACTAACATTTTCTTCTGTAATGTTTTATCTACTGAATGACATTTTGTTCTCCATTTTAAAGTTTACATCTCTAAAAGTTTGGCTTTTGTCCTTTTTATATTGTCAATAACTCTATCTAGTATGTTTAATCCTTCATCTAGCTTGTAAAGCATATGCTATATAGTTGTAATAATGATTTTGTTTTCCCTGCTAACTCTAGCACTTATATTAGTTCTGGGTTAGTTTCAGTGGGTTTATTTTTCCTCTTTATTGTGGGCTAAAATTTTCTATCTTCTCATATTGGGTTTTTCCTTGTTGGATGCTGGCCATATTTATAGACCTAAAAATGTTTTTGAAACATCATCTATTATGCAGTAATCCAGAATTTGTTTAATCCTTTTGGCTCTTGCTTTTAAAAAGTTTTAGGTGGAATGAAAGTATTATTTACTCTGTAGTGAATTATCTACCAGTGAGGTAAATTTTTCTGTACTGTCACCCAAAAGCCCCAGATAGTATGAGAGCTTCCTGTCTTGCTAGTGGTAACTGTCCCTGTTCCTGGCCATGCTCAAGCCCCAGTATTGTTTCCTCCAGTTTTTAGAGGAGGTTCTGTCCTAGGTCTAGATTAGTTTCTTCACATGCATGCTCTAGTTAGTGCTGTGGCGGTGTGGACCCTTTAGATCATCACAGATAAGTCATATCTCCAGCACTGCTTTCTAATCTCCTGCCTCTCCAGTCTCCAAAGACTCTCAGCACTGTCTCTCAACTATGTGAATCCATCAAGCTCCTCCTGGCTTCTACATACTCCACCCTCAACAGCTATGTCTACAAACTCTCTCAAAGAAGTAAGCTGGGACAACACTATAGCTCATATCCTTTTCTTCTAACACTCAAGAGCCATCCTTTGTTGCCTAATGTCTACTATCTTGAAGAACATTATTTCTTATAATTTTGGTAAGAAGTAGAAGTCACTATTTAGCCAAACTAATCCTAAACATGGCACTGAGCTCATAGGAAGGCCTGTTTTAGCAATACAAATAGCTAACTTTCTTCTCCACATTTACTCACCTGTGTAAGCTGAGTTAACATCAAGTGTTTTAAAGCAAATCATTTTTGCCAGAGGTGCATTGAGCAAAGAAATTAGCAACTCTCATACTCCCCTTCAATTCACTCTTTGCCCAATAACAGGATATTGTAAATCTGGAAATCCCTCTGAGGATAGATATTTGCAAAAAAATATATTTTGTTCATTGCTTGAAAAAATGAGAGAATGGAATCAAATGTCATGTGTTCTAACAGCAGGCAGAATGCAGCATTCTCAACATGGCATCAAGTCTGGGTAACAGACTTAATACAGTCCACTGTCACCACTTTTGTTGCAAGAAAAAAAGGAACACTACTCTTTTCTCTTAGCATTGCTACATCAGAAATAGAAGTTCATTCTTCATGGGCTAATTTACACGCATGCTTAAATAAGTTGGAATGGGAGAGTTATTCTCATTGTTTCAACTATTCCATCTTGCTTAGTATTCTAAACAATGAGCTAAAGGTTTCTTGCGTTTACCATATGCAGAGATTCGTATTGAAGTAATAACCATGTTCATATTAATGTTACATCCAACCCCTTCAATGAAAGCAATACATTTTAAACCTATATATACAGTCGATATTTATTTTTATCATTCCCAAAGCAAAAAAAAAAGGAATAATGATTTAAACATATATAATGATTTAAATATATTAAGCAAATAGAATTTCATAGTTTCAGTCAGTTTTTCATGAACCAAATTTTTAAACATTGGTTGATTTTTTAAATACATATACTGAAAGCCATACAACTTATTCATATTCTAAAACATCACAAAGGAAAAGGATTATTAAAGGATTATTAAAATGGTTAGTTGCAAAATTTTGCTTACTTCTCAGTTCATTTTACTTTTGTTGCAATCAAAGAGATATTAAGATATATTTTACAAAATCTTTGCAAAACTGGCCAAACCCAGACCGTGGGAAACAATTACTAAGAGATCAGTTTATAAGATCTGTTTTAATATATTTTCCAAATTGAAAAGATTATGTTATCAAAATGTAGATAAGTTTTCCTTGGATTTCATTTTCTGAACAGAGTAAATAAGCATTTTTCTTTTGGGAAATGAAGAAAAAAATATGCCATTGTCACAAAGAAATAGTAATATTCTTCACTTCTTTATCTCTCTCTCCATAGCTCATTTTCCTTAGAAGTCCTTTTCCTTTTGAATAGCACTGTTATCCTTTGCAATTAGACAAAACTAGAGATTCACCATCTCTATGGCAGACATGTTTTGCCAATAAACAATATATTCTTATCTGCCTGCTATTCATCTCTTATGATTTAGCAAAGGTAAGAATATGGTTAAGACCAAAAAATGTTTAATGTGATCATAAACTAAATATATTCTTTCTGAGAAAAAGCAATGAAATCAATTGTTTTCATTTATAGATTGATTTTAATAGTGTTTATATTATATGCCCATGGATAAAATTAAAATATATGCCGTGTGAATCATCTAGAAGAATTATTCTTGTTTATTACATATAATAATCTCCTTTTGATTTATGAGAATAAGAATTTATCAATAAGGAATAACTAGTGAAGTAACTGTTATGAGTACAGCCTTCACAAAATAATTGTTTTAAATTAAATGATATAAATAAAGGGGAAAACCCAATCAATAGATATTTATGTACATTCATTTTCTCTAGTATGACAATATTATTCCTGTTTTCATAATGTATTAATTGGCATAGAGTTGTTTTTAGGTATTTTATTTTAAAATTCCTTTCTTTATAGGTAGTTTGGGCCAAATCACATGAAGTTGGTTGTGCATTTATAGCATGTCCTGGCCTTGAAGACTCACCTGAAAGTTCACTATTTGTATGCAACTATGGACCTTCGTAAGTTATTTGCAATTAAAAATATTTTCAAATGATGTTAAAAATATTTTTAATTTATGTTTCAATTAATGTTTCAAATACATGTTAAGAATCATTTCCCCAAGTAGGACCTTATACTAAAGAGATAATGTAGTATTTATGAATTATATCTCTCTTCACATTGCTAATCAAAAGAAATAGATTTAAAAATGTGATGAGAGAATGTTACATGTGTAAAGAATTATAACTGTTATGAAACATTTAAACTGGAAAATGGTGGAGACTGTTAAATTAAAAAAAGAGATAATAGAAAATATATTGCCACAGTAGTAGCTAAATAGTGGAATAAAAAATTGGTTGGCAGAGACTTCTCTAAGAAAACATAATGGAGGGCCTCCCTGGTGGCGCAGCGGTTAGGCGGTGCGCTGTGGAGCTGTTGGCATCAGCAATGAGAGTTCGACGCCCAGCTGGGGAGAGTCCCACAAGGTGCGGAGGACCTCTCCTGCCTCGCCCGCTGCTCCCCTCAACAGTGTGTTTCTGATCTGCCTGTTCTGCTCCCAGCTCTGTCTCTGGTGAAAGATTTCCCTTCTTAGCAAATTGTAAATATTCAATAAATTCTTAAAAAAAAAAAAAAGAAAACATAATGGAATGAGTAAATTATTTAGAAAGATGGTGAAAAGTACCTTCTTCTAAGAAAAGAATTCCATACTTTTTAATCGCCTTTCTGATAATTGCATGTAAATGGAAATACAACATAAACCAAATAAGAAGTTCAAAATTGAAATTCTGAAACTCTATTCCCAATAGTTCTGTACAAGGAAAAAAGAGAAAATCAGTTTATAATCCAAATCTTTAACAAAAATTAAAAAGGATAAAATAGATAAGGATAAAAAGATAAAATAGATAAAGGATAAAAAAGATAAAAAGATAAAATAGATAAGGATAAAAAGAATAATTATAAGGAACTGGCAAATAAGAGCTAAGCCAAAACTGGTATAAAGAGGTACATATATATAAATACTTTTCTGAATATTTTTTCATTCCCTCTTAGAAGCAAAAACAAGAAAAACAAATTAAAAGTCTTAAAGTTTGGGGCAGAGTACAATTTTTATATATACCAGAGACTGAAGAACTACTAAATGCTTATTATCATCTAAAATAAAATACGGAGAGAAAAGACTCCATAATTGATGTAAAGAGCATCAGTTAGCTATGTGATAACTGCAGTGAAAATTAATATTCTGAAAGAGGTGGTGCCAAAAAATATTTGAAATAATTTTCCAAACTCTCGAGAAATAATAAATTCATAGATTCAAGAAGCTTAACAAGCCCCAATCACAAGAAGCATGAAGAAAACCACACAAATTCACCTTACAATAAAAAATTCCGAAGCTGGGCCTCCCTGGTGGCACAGTGGTTAAGCGCTGCGCTGTGGAGCTGTTGGCAGTGGTGACATGAGTTCGACACCCGGCCAGGGAGATTCCCACGTGGCGTGGTAGACCTCTCTTGCCTTGCCCGCTGCTCCCCTCAGCAGTGTATTTCCGACGATCTGCCTGTGCTGCTCCCCACTCTGTCTCTGGTGAACCCTCTCGCTGCCCCCACGCCTTTGGCATGTACCCCAGCTTGTATGCATAAATAAATCTTAAAAAAAAAAATTCCAAAGCTGTAACAAAGAGAAAAATCATAAATGCAGCTAAAGGACAAAGACATATTAAATACAAAGAAACAAAAATAAGGATGACAAGAGAGTTTTCTTTGTAAGCAATGCAAGAGAGAAGACAGTACTACCTTTAAATACTGGGAAGAAAGCTATTAACTGAAATTTCTGTATCCTATGAAAATAGCTTTCAAAAAATAAGTGTTTGCAAACCACTGACAGAGATAACTGCATAAGTAAAAATATAGGATACTTTTCATATTATCTAGTTCTTTTCAAAGATAACTATATAATGCTTATCATTATTTATCATCAGAGAAATGCTAATCATAAATAAAATGAGGTAACTTCTCATACCTATGTTAATGGCCCCCATCAAAAAGACCAGAAACAATAAGTATTGGAGAGGATGTAAGGAGAGCCATTTGCTTTTTTTCTTTGGAGAAGTGTCTTAGTTCTTTTGCCCATTTTTTGACAGGGTTGTTTGCCTTGTTTTTGTTGTGTGTGTAACCATGGAACTGAGGCATACAGCAAAGGAAGGAACAAGAGGGGGGCAAAATAAGGGAGGGAGGAGCACAAGGGAATATGGTGATGGTTCCTGGGTGATAAGGTGGCAGGAGAACTATGAAGGCTACAACGATGTAAGAAAAAAATTAATTAGTAAAAATTAGTTAATAAAAAAATGTAGACCTACCATATGATCCAGCAATTCTACCCAAAGAATATAAAACCACTAATTCAAAGGGATATAAATCTGACAAAAAACATGAAAAGACCTGTGCACAGAAAACTATATAAAGTTCAAGAGAGAAATTCACAATGACACAAATAATTAGAGAGATAGACCTGGTTAGTGGGTTAGTAGACTCTCAGTATTATTGAGATGCAACTTTTCACTGAATTGATATACAAATTCAATAGAATCACAGTAAAAATCCTAGCATACTTTTATTAATGAAATCTATAAGCTGATAAAATTCATGTGGAAATGCAAAGGATATAGAATAGTCAAAACAACTCTGAAAGAGGATAAATAAATAAATAAATGACTGACACTATTATTTTCAGGAATTATTAAAGGTAGAATAATCACATTAAGAAACTGATGTAAAGTCAGATCAAAAAATCAGTGGAGAATACAAGGTAGAGAAATAAACCAACATATGATTTACCACATACTTTCAATTGATTTTTCACAAATGCACAAAGCCAGTGAAGCAGGAAAAAAACACTTTTTCCATAAATGGTAGTGGAAGAATGCATTCTGCAGATTTAAAAAAAAGAGAAATAAACTTGGATCTACACAACATATAATCTTCACAAATGAACCCAAAATGGACCACAGACCATGTCAAACTAAAACTATAAAACTTTTAGAAGAAAACATTCATAAAACCTTTGTCACCTTAAGATAGTCAAATATTTTTTAGCTTCTACATCAGCAGCATGATCCACAAAAGAACAAACTAACAAATTGTATTTCATTAAAATTAAAAATTATTGCTGTTCAAAGACACTGTTACCAGAAGCCACAGACTGGAAGGAAATTTTTGCAATGCATCTATATCAAGTCAAGGCCTTATGCTGAGAAGACATGCAATCCCTAATTTATGATTGTTCAAATTACAATGTTTTGACTTTAATGGTTTGAAAGCCATATGCATTCAGCAGAAACAGTACTTCAAATTTTGAATTCTGATATTTTCCCAAACTAGCAATACACAGTATTATACTTTCTGGTCATGCAGAGCCCGAGGGCTGAGTCAGACACAGGATCACCAGGGTAAAAAAGGGAAACCCTATGATATACAGTGTTCTGTTTGCTTTTTTGTTTGATATTGTTTCCTGGATATTGTGTTGTATTTTCAATGCTTCAAATGTTCTTCAGGTCTACTGTACTTTCAGGAGTACGTGACAGTGTGAGAACCGATCAACCATTGTTTTTCACTTTCAGTACAATAGCCAACAAATGACATGAGAAAGTCAACCCTTATTATTTTGTGTTAGATGATTTTGTACAACTGTAGGCTAATCTAAGTGTTCTGAGTATATTTAAGATTGGCTAGGCTAAGCTATGATGCTTGCTTAGATGTATTAAATGCAGTTTCAACATAGGATATTTTCGACTTACGATAGGCTAATTGGATGTAACCCCAGTATAAGTGAGGGAGCAACTGTACAGGAAGAATGCTCACAACTCAGTGTTAGGACAACTTCAAACCCAGTTTTTTAAAAATGGGCCACAGATTAACAAAGAAGATATGCAGGTGACGAATAAGCACATTAGAAAGCGTTTAATATCATTAATTACTAGGGAAATATAAATTAAAGCCACACTGAATATTATTTTAAAAAATCAAACAAATTAAAACTGCCATATACTGGTCATTCCAAAATACAAGGAGGATGTGGAGAAGCCGTGCTACTGGTGGAAATCTAAAGTTTTACAACTACAATGTAAAAACGGTATGGTAGTTTCTTAAAAAGTTAAGCATGCATGTACCATATGTATGGGGCATTCTACGCCTAGGTATTTATGCAAGGAAATGTATGTTCATATAAAGACTTATATATGAATGTTCAAAATGTGCCTAGTAACTTTATTTGTCATAGGCAACTACCGAAATAGCCCAGTTGTCCATCAAAAAATGTATGGATAAATAAATTGTGAAATTTTCTTTAATTCTAAATACTAATTTTAGTATTCCTTTAATACTGCTCATGTTACTAATGTTTTTATTTATATACTCTAGGTAAGTAACATTTTTTAAGTCTTCCACAGACACAGATGGAAAATAAGGCTTTTGCTAAAATATATCCACTTATATTATTGAAAATCAGGCATAATAGCTGTAAAATCTTTTTGATGCCTCATCAAATAGACCTAATTAAGGACTATGATCTTGTATTCTTAATTTTAGATTAAACCATAAGCCGTAGGTTTTCATTTGCAATTTAAATTTTGTTTATCCATTTATTAAATCAAGAAGTAATAATGATTGCAAAATCTTTGTGACTGTCACATGAATAATTACATTGGGTTCACATCTAATTTGTGTCCTATAGGCTATTCAAGAATATAACTGCCACATGGATTAGGGACATCCAGTCAGGAAGAGTTTTAAGAGTTTGACAATTTCTGTTTATATAATGAGCATAAAATTGTAACAATAGTTGTTCTTTTTTCCTTTTCAAAACGCATGACTTAGTAACTAAAACAACATGTATTAATGTGTGCACAGAGTTAGAGAAATTAATAGCTATGTGGACTAATTAATATTTCTTTTTTACAGAGGAAATTATCCAAATGAGTACCCTTACACTAAAGGAGAACCCTGCTCTATGTGTGAAGAAAATGAAATTTGCGTAAATAATCTCTGCAGTAAGCAAAAAGGAAAAAAAATAAGCATAACACTATTTGGAAAGCAAAGCTTCCATAAATTCATTATATTTTAAAATTTAGCTCGTCAACTTTTTAGATTATAGACTAACTTTGATTGCTGCATTATAATGACATAAACCATTTGTCATAAATATCATAGTTAAACTCAGATAATCCCTCCCATCTTCACTAATTATTTTCCCTCTGAGACTGAAGAACAGGAAGGAGTGAGGTAAAACTGTAATCTAGTTTACCTCTATGCTCAAAATAACTATTGGTTGAAATGTTTCTTATTTGCATTTGTTTCCTTTTACCTCCTTTTATCAGATATTATTAAAGTAGTGACTCACTCAGAAGTAATACATCAAGTTATATCCAAATTAATTGTGATTTAAAACGAACAGTTTTCTCGTCCATTGTTAGGCTTTGTCCCTCCAAATAAAGATTACTTTTTAAGGATAAATATATAAATTATTGATTGCGGACAGAGTAAAATGGGTGAAGAGAAGATTAGAAAATTGTAAAAAAGAGAGAAAATATGTGATGACATGAAAGACAGACACATAAAGAATAAATATTAAATTATTCATTTTATATAAAGTTCAAAATCAGGCAAAACTAATCTAGCTTTGGAGTCAGGTCAGTTTCCATTGAAGAGGAAAGAGGAGTTAGTAATTAGAAGATACCAGAAGGATTTTCTGGACCTATATTTTGGTTAACTTGGTGTGTTCACTTTGTAATAGAAAAGTGTAATAAAAAGATTGTAATATCAAAATTCATCAGTTTTTCCACTTATGAGGTATACATGTTTGTATTCATGTTATATTTCAATTAGAGAATGAATTGAAAGTATGGTCCCTCTAATTTCAGATTATATTTGAGGCAGTTTTAAAAATACATTTTATACATCCTATTTGCAAACTCTGTTTTCCATAAAAGGGATTAAAGTTAACAATAATGTACTATTTTTATTTTGCTTCCCCTTCTTGCCCAGTATCTAAGACACTGACATTTCACCTAACCTAGTGTGGTCTCCCATTTCATTTCTCTCCCTACTCCACCCTAAATATGAAGAAAATCAGGTCAAATCACTTCATCTCTTAAATCCTCAATTGCCTCTTACTGCAATTATAGAAAAATCTGACTGTATTATGTGGCTGGCAAGCCCACGGGTGATCTGTTTCTTTACTCTCTCTTTTATAATTTTTATTAACTTTCCTTTGAATATAATAAGGTACAACCTCACCACCCTCAAATATAGCAATCTTTTCCTCCAACTCCAGCATCTGGATCACCTGTGGGTCTATTTCTAGTTTTGAGAATGTTTTGTTTTGTCTTGATTTTAATAGTATACCGGGTTTCTTTTTTTTTTTTTTTTTTCTTTTGCCGCCCCACCGCCCCACCGACCCCTATACCGGGTTTCTTTGTGTGGTGAATTGTCTTTAATTTTACCGACAATTCCTGCCATCAAGAAGTGGAGACTATTTCTTTTCCCCTCAAATAAGAACTTGATTTTGTGCCAATTTAAGAGTCCTGACAGTTTTGACTTTTGCTTTGTCGGGAGTCCCCCATCTTCTCAAGAAATCCATGTTCTTCTGGAGAGGTCATGTGGCAATGAGTGTGATGTTTAAGAGAAATACCTGGGTGCCCAAAATTCAACATTCTTTTCCAGGGACTTTAAATAGGCATGGCAGAATGTCAAAGTTAACTGTCATCATTTTGTCAGTTTTAAACTTTCGTGCCTTCAATCTGAGAGGCATTTAAAAAATATTTTGATGTGAAATTGTTGGCAGATTTTATAATTGTTTTACAATTTTATAATTGTATTATAAAATTGCTAATTTTATTTTTTTTATTTTAGAAATTAAAGAAGATGACATTTTAGAAATTAAAGAAGATGATAAACCTCAAAGTGCGTATCAAAGTATTTCAGTATTGGTTCAATTATTTCTTCCCCTTCAAACTAAATTGAGCTCTGAACTATTGTGTGTGTTTGTGTGCGTGTGTGTGCGTGTTTTTCAGGTGACATAAACTGGGATTTAGAGGAGACAGCAGTTCAGGAAGCAGCACCTCAGTGGCTAGCATATTATCCAATGTGCCTAGTTTTTACTCTTCTGAGTGTATTTTAATTGTCATATATATTCAAAAGAAATTCTGAGACATGACAATAAAAGAACAGTTTATGACACAATGTAACTTTCATCTGTTTAATTACTAAAATGTCTACACCCTTATCTGGTATCCAGGTGTAATGTTTCTGTAATTCAAAAGATGTAGCATAGTAGAAGTATAGCCATAAAAAAAACCTTAATGTTATTTTTTTAAAATTGCAATTTCACATATAGCAAGAGTTGCATTTTCTGATATCCTGGATTATCATATTAATTACAGTAGGTCAAAAAAAATTTTGGATATTAAATATTCTGCATCATATGCCATTAGTTTCCTTGAAGATTACGTATGATCAACATATTTCAGAAACAAAGTGTTATTAAGAAAAGCTTTAGATAACAAGCAATGCCATATTATGGTCATAATCAATAGTTAAGTACATGAATGAGAACAAACTAAACTCAAAAAGGAAATCAATTAAATTTTAATATTTGAAAAGTAAATATATGTTCTGAAAATTAAAATCACATTTCTTTAGGAGATTTTATTTTTAAATATGATTTGTGTAAAATAACAGGATGAAGATATATCCATTAAAACCTATACAAAATTATCTATAGTGTAGTTAGCGACATCTCTACAAACCGAAGAATTGGTCAGTGTTGACATCTCTTTTGTCTGAGGACCAAATTTTAAAATTAATTAATTAATTCAGTTTCAAAACCCACTTACATTGAATTGTTGATTCCTATGAACTAGGTTATCCAAATCATTTTCTTCTCAACTAAAGTAACCACCATCTTCCCTCAGCTACAAACATCAAACACCATTTTAGAATATCTCTTTAACATGACTTTCACTTTGTACATATTGTCAGTTTTTTACATAGCTGATTGATGCTATTCTTGAAGAAGCCAAGTGATAATGCACTTCAAATCGGTTTGTATTAGTCAGTGTTGTCCAGAGAAACAGGACTGGAGGGGGCAGGGGCAGGAGAGGAGGAGGGTGTGGAGGTTATGGATTTTAAGGAATTTGCTTACATGGCTGCAGTGGCTCGCAAGCCCAAAATCTATAGAGAACGCTAGAGTGATGGAGATTCACGTGAGAGTTGCTGTTAGCCTTGAGTTGAAGACTGGAAATTAGGCAGAAATTCTATACTGCAACCTGAAGTCAGAACTCCATTTTCTTAGGAAATTGCTATCTTAAACTGATTGGATGCAGGCTACCAGCATTATGGAAGCAGTCTGCTTTCTTTAAAATCAACTATTTCTGTGGTTTTGATTTGCATTTTTCTGATAACAAGTGATGAATGAACATTTTTTCACGTGTTGTTGATCATCTCTATGTCTTCTTTGGATAACTCTATTTTGCTTTTGTATGAATGAGACATCTGAAGAAATAATAGAATAATGTTAAAAATCAGAGGCTATTTTAATTATTAATAAAAAAGTTAAAATCCATGAAGATAATACAACAAACAGTACAACATACAGAGAAGTATACCCTATATATGCAAATTTACCTTAGCCTATTGCAAACCACAAGGTATAAATATGATACTTAATTTTCATAATATAATAGTTAAGCTAATTGCAAGAATTTACTAAAGAAATTACTCCATATACAATGAAATGTCAGAGAATATGCCTAATACATGGGACTAGTAAAAGTGTCTAACATTTCTCCCATAATTGCACTATTCTCTATCTTGTCCTTTAATTGAGCAATTTTCAAAGTTTAACAACACTATCTACATAAAAAAGAAGTCCATTTTTCAGCTCTTGCCACCATCAGCCCCAAAATAGGCTCTGGTTGTACTAAAACACCCTTAGTTTATAAGCTCTCTTAGCCTATTACATGCTTTTCCCTTTATTTAAAATGTGCTGTTTCACCTGTGTGCTTCACCTTCTTGGAGTCATATTCTCTAGAAAGATTTCCCTGATGCTCAAAAAGAGTTTTGCTCCAAACATGCTGCAAAGAACTTTGAATTTGTATTTATCTCATGGGATAAAAGTTAGCTATTTATTAGTTCTCTAAACTGTAATCTTCTTGGAAAGAAGATCTGTGTCTTCCCCACTGGTCTTTCCCAACCACCTAACATATTGCCTGGTAAATACTTAATAAAAAATAAGGGCATAAATGAAATCATCTTTTCAGGTCTACTGCTTTCAACTTGTATATACCATAGATCATTTTACAAAGCACATTTCTTTCAAGATTTTTGGCCAACCAGTTGCAATGCTTTCTTTGCAGCAAAATTCTGTCCCAATGTCAATGACATTGAGTATCTCTTTGATGCTATTAAATACAATGTTATAAATAAAATGCACATGTGTTCCCCAAAACAAATAGGTGCTTATATTTTGTACCTAGACTTTATATTCTTCAAAGCAAGGTTTTTTGAGCAAAATGTAAAGACACCAGGTCAAAAATCTGCTAGGACACTAGTCATTTTTGTCATTGAAAGAAAGAAATGAACACAAAAATGAATTCTCTCCTGTTATGAACAGGACAATTTGTCATATAAGATGAATATTGATATTCACGCTGTTTATTACACAGTACTAGTGAGAGAAGAAGTGGAAATATTTTAACCTTATGAGAACTGATGATCACTCGTCTGTCCCTAAATGCTGAGCTTTTTAATTCTTCCATTTATTTTATGGGTTCAACAAGTGAGCAAAAAAAATCTCAATTAATGAGGAAGTCCTCTTTAGATAGAATATTTTGCTGTTGTTGGTAAGGAAAGGAAAGGAACGCGACCAGCATCATCAAATTTCCAACTCAGTAGGAGGGGGGAAAATAATGGCATTTTCATCGGTATCAAAGAAGAATGATAACTTCCTCTTGCATAACTAGAAGGTTCCTCAGACATGTTAATAACTCAGCACTTGACATTTAAAAATGGCTAATTAATAAACGGTGACACAGCATTTAATGTCAGAAATCCACCCTAGATAACATTTAGCTACAATAGTTCAGTGAAAAGTCTGCATTCATTTAACATAAGACTCTCTTTGGTTAGTTTGACACTTAAAACAAGCTTTTACCAGCCTGGGCTTCTGGCTTCTCCTCAAACTTTTCGTTTCCGTCAGGGAAGAGCTGCAGGCACCGCCTCCGCCGTGCAGGTTGACAGGTTGGCACGTCACTGGGGCCGGCCTGCGCGTGAGCACTGGCCTGAGGCCGGTTGGGCATGGAGGCCCTAAGATCATCGGCCAAGGAGTGTGCCGCCCAGTCCCACCTACTGCCGCGAGGGGGCGTTTTGAAGCTGTGGCTCTTTAAACTCTGGTTACTACTTCTGGGTTCAGGTTTGAACGAGGGGTTCTTGCCACGTGAAGAGGACGTAGACTTTATCAATGAATACGTGAACATCCACAATGAGATCCGGGGCAAAGCCAACCCCCAACAGTCCAATGTGCGCTTCATGGTGAGGCCCTAAGGGCGGTTGCCCAAATTTCTGATATCCCTTGGCACTCCGGACCCTGGCTCACGGCCTCAGAACGTCTGGGTCGCTGTTTTTTAGGCTCAAAGATCATGCAAAACCTCACTTTTAGCTTGGGTTTTAAAATACGTGTAAAGTTTATACACTCAAGAAAGAGAAACCACTGTCACTAACACATAGTTATTACCAAGATTTTGTGGGGACTGGGAATCAGTAGAGGTGCTCATCTGAAGTGTAAAGTTTAAGGAGGCATCCATTTGAGAAAATGATAGTCTAATGTAATATTTTTAAATTTAAAAATTAATGCAAAATTATAGTTCATAAAGAAATTAGCAATTTCTAATTGAATCCTTGGGCTTGAATTAGGAAGAGGCAAGTCAGAGACTTTCAGATGGTCCAAGTGAAAGGTTGGATCTTGTTTTTATGTAAACTTTTGAATTTTTTCATCATGGATGTTTTCACGTTCATTAGTTTTGCTTTTTTAAAACATTATTTACCTTGATTACTGATTTTCTTGGTATCCACCATAAATTTTGCTCTTCAGAGAGTGTCTCAGCACCTCACCCTAGACCTGGGCCTTATTTTTCATTCCCTTATAATATTCTTTCTTCTTTCCCATTTTCCCCTCTTACTGTTTAAAATCTTATTGAATGTTCACTTGTTGCTGCAGAGTCTTTGTGATTATCTTTTTAAAAATGACCATAGGGGTCTTCCTTGTGGCCTATGGGTTAAATCTCAGCGCTGTCACTCCAAGGGCCTGAATTCCTTCTCCAGCCAGGGTGTTAACCCACATATGGGACAGCAGACCTCTCCTGTCTCACCCGCTGCTCCCCTCAGCAGTGCATTTCAGTAAACCTGCCTGTTCTACTCCCCACTCTGTCTCTGGTGAATCCTCCCTGCCTCCGTTCCCCCCTGCACTATACACACACACCATACTTCTGGCCTATACCCCAGTCTTCTATGCAAAAGTTAATTACAATTTTTTTTTAAATCCCTTTAAAAATGACTGTAAAATTTATTAAGGAAATAACTATATTCATCACTTATAGCCACATTACTATAAGGACTTTCTCCCTAGACTTTGTCTTTTCTTCCTTCTGTTTTAATTCCTAAAGAAAAATTCCAGAAATGAGATAAGCTAATTAAGGATCTGATGATATTTGTTTTTATGATATATAGCAATTGCTTTTCTAAGGGGCTGTGCCAAATTAAACAGCTACCAGCAGTGTTAAATGTTTTTATCACATCCTCCCTGGTTTGGGCATTTTCAACCACTTGCTTAACAAAACAATACTTCACATTAATGTTCATTTTTAATTGCTACTTTTATTGGACATATTTTATTTCTTGCTCATTTTCTTTGCCTTTTATATTGCCAATGCTTCCTTTTCTATTTATGTTCTTATAAAATAAACAATATTAGCTGAAGATAGTTTTTCCAGGTCAAATTTTACCTTTTGAATTTAATAATAGAATTTGAGGATATTTGAGTTTTACCTACATATTTCCCACTCTGATTAACTGTTCCAAATTTGCAGATCAACCTTCAGTTAAAGATTAGCTTTCCTGCCGATAATGAATTTACACACAGTACTTTTAATATAGCTTGTTATAGGTTTTGTGTTGATAATGCCTAAAAATTATATTTCAAGCATAAAATAAGTATCAAAAATAAGATAAACACTGGTGTGCCCACTGTATGTACTTTAATATGTGACCATTTTTAAAGGAATCAGATGTTCACTCATTTGATCCTGCTTCTTCCACTGGAATTTTTGGGCTGACTGAAACCTCTCATTTCTGCACTCCTATTCACGGTGTGCTCCACTGCGCCCTACACTCTGTCCACTGCCCCTCTTGGCATGACTTTACTAGGATAATTTGAACCATGGTGGCCTCTGTGGGAAACTTTAAGCTCTCCCCAAACTAATATCTTTGAGATCACTCCTTTCCCATCACCTCTGTTCCTCCTTCCTCTTTTTATCACCTTTCACTTTCCCTTAAGTTCTTTTAATTCTTTCATATACCCACCCTGGAAACCCCTAGATAGCCTCCACCCTTCTGTCAGTCTTTGCTAGACATTTCCCTCTTCACTCCAACCTTTCACTCACCAGAGTAGTTTGACTCATAGGTCCCTGCTCTCTTGGGGTGTCTGAGAGAACTCAGGACACCAAAGGTAACCGAGGCTAAAAAGGGAAAATGACTAATTGGAAACAGTTTTATCCACTCAGATTACTTTGTGGACATCCAGACAACTGTTTTAAGTCCCCTCAGTTTCTCACCTGAATGTAGGCCGTCGGATCTGTAAGATTGCATATCAGGGCAAAAGAATATCTTAAAAACCACCTCCACTAACATTGGCTAGAAAAAAAAAATTAGACCTCATACTCAGCAGATGACTTTAACTTGTTCTGTTTTTCAAAAACACAATCTCAGGTATTTTTATAAACCAGTGCATTGTGTATTAGTTATGCCTAAATTTTAAATGTAAGCCAAATGATTTCTATTTACTTCTTTATATATGTGTGCATGCATGTATGCACACATATGTATTTTATCTTTTTATCTCATGGTGGTATTTCATAATTATTTTTTAAAATTCCTTAAAGGAGCTTTATTAAAATTGTTTTAGTGCTAAATAAGGTCTTATAGGAATTAAATATTACAAAATTCTCAGAAATACAGAAACTTACCCACCTATTTTTAAAATTCATATGACTTGGTTAAGTCTCTGTCAAATTAGACTAACTTAATATTGAGGGTTTAGTAAAAACAGCTGTATATTCTGAGTTACCTTGTGCATACATTTTTATTCTACTTGTGTTTACTAGTTAGATAAACTTATTATATCAACTAGATGTTTAAGATTATAAAAATCACAAATTCAACCTAAGAACAAATGTACAAGATAGAATAAAAACTAATTACTTGATATTTCACGTATGTCAAGTTAAGTAGCAAAATAAATGAACAAAAACACATTTATTTGACTTTTTTTCTGATACTGGCCTAACGTATCTATCCAGTAAAAAGAAATAAAAAACAGGGAAGCCCTTTTTTTTCTGCCCACTTGTATCTCTGTTCAAGCTTCTTCTTTCCTTTTCCTAATAAACCTGTCCTTCTAAAATGTAAAATAAAAACAAAAAAACAGGATTCTAACTTGAGACGATGTGCAACTCTGCTTAATACTGTAATTTGTCTTCTTAACTATCTATAAAATATTTTCAGTAACTTACAGCCTTAGAGTTATACTACACTTAAAGATAGATATTCATTAATATTTTCTGAGAAAAATTACTTAAACATTCATTGTTGAGCATAGTTTAAGTTTATATATATTTGGCTTCTTATTTTTATATGGTAAAAGAAACTAAATATATTTGGGTCTGTTAATAAATGTTTAGGTTGTCAAATTGAGAATTTGTACTAAGAGACAGCATATGCCCATAAAAATTTGCTGGTATGGTTTATCCATGAAATTTTCTAATCTACTATAGAGTACTGATATTTGATAGACAATTCAAAATTGTCTACTTAGTAGTTTTTTCCTATTAAGTAAAGGGTACTACAGGTAAAAAAGCTTGCATAATAAATACACAAGGAATAGAGGACATCTTTTTATTGAGAGAAAGTGAGTAACTTTTCCTAAAGTAAAATGGCTGGTTGTTTCTGAATGAGAAAGAAAAATTTAGGACAATACCTACATGAATTTAAAAAAAAAAGTTGTAGAAGGTATGTGGGAAAGGAATTTTACATCGCATGGTCAAAGTTGACTAAGATTAGTAGGATTGATGTTTAAGATAGTTTTTATCTACCTTTTAAGTAGCGTGCCTAGGCAAGTCCAATTTGTGTGTCTTATCAGGATAATTTCCTGTGCCTTATGTTGACTTTATCATGTTCTTGATTATTTAAGAGAATCAGTTCTTTACTTTTAAAAGAGCTAAGGTAGTTTTCTTAAAATTATAACACCTCCTAATCACCACTGGTTGTCTTCTAGATTCAGAAACTGAATTCATAGTCTGCTTCAACTATTAATCTTTGTTTTCCTTTTTAAATTTTTTCCATAGAATTTCCCCTACATTAAGTGCCTGACCGCTCACACCATCTAGCAAATATCTTGTACTGCGAAGTCCCAACAGATGGTTCAGCAGGTGTTTAGTGAATATAGATGACCAAACAACAAATGAACTTACAGTGTTCAAAGGAGAGAAAGATGTCTCTTCTTTCCTTGAACAAGAGGGAGTACTGACAAGGATTCTTTCTTTGACCAAATGTTAGTCAAGTTCTCTGAACCCACTTCTAAATTAAGCTTTATCCTTGGGTCCTGTACTCTATCCTGCATCATCAAATTTTAGCA
>PVIJ01015914.1:0-34634 GCA_004024925.1 Scalopus aquaticus
AGCAGATGCCAATTTTGTGCCTCGCTGCCTCACATAACAGTAGGAGGACTGAACAGCGAGCCATTGATCTGCATGATTAGCGTGAGAGATGGTGGAAGCCCTGAGCTTTGACACTTACAAACAGGTATCAGGCTGGGTTGCCATGGAGAGCAGGTGGCCCGATGCCAGGGCTCACCCTCAGGACCGGTGCCCTCCCCTGATTAGCGGGGTCACACGGCTGTGCGCGGAGGCAGAGGCATGGCCTGGCATTCAATGGCGCCCGACTCGCTGGGTCTCAGTGCTCGAGTGTGTGTGTGCACGTGTGTGTGTGCGGAGGATGCATGTGTGGACGTCTGCAAGCACACATGGGACCGGTGCCCTCCCCTGATTAGCGGGGTCACACGGCTGTGCGCGGAGGCAGAGGCATGGCCTGGCATTCAATGGCGCCCGACTCGCTGGGTCTCAGTGCTCGAGTGTGTGTGTGCACGTGTGTGTGTGCGGAGGATGCATGTGTGGACGTCTGCAAGCACACATGTCCAGGCCCCACATGTGGAATGAAAGCAGAACGGCCCCCTGGAGCCAGCGGACACGTTTCATCTTCTATCAGGCCGCTCACGCCGGAGGGTCTCTGAGTGGACAGTCTGAGTTTCTGGGTCCAGCGGCTACTGATTCGGCCTCAAGGAAACCGCCCCCAGCCCATCAGCACCCTCCCCCCTCCCTTTCACATTCACCCGCCCCCCCAGGCTCTCCTTCCTCCCTCTCTATTCCCTTCCTGCCTCTCCCCACCTCCCTCTGTTCCCTCACTCGGAGGGTGTTCCTAGGTGAGACTGACGTTACAGCAAGAGTCTGAGTAAAGCAGATTGCCCTCTGTAACGCGGATGGGGCATCCAGTCAGTTGAAGGCCTGAATAGAAGAAAGGCCAACCAAGCAGGAGCTCTGCCCTGAGGCTGCCTTTCCCCGACTGCACCTCTTCCCAGAGACACAGCCTGTGGGCCTTCCCCGTTTCGGATTCACTAAACTTGGATTCACTAAGCTTCTACTGTCACATAAGCCAATTCCTTTTTAAAAAGTAATCTCTAGCTCTAGCTCTCTGTAGGGTAACAAGAGAATTGTCAGGTTTTTCTGCCCTCCCCTCAATGACGGGCCTCTGCAGGCCTACGCGCATGCCTGATGGCCGGCACCTGGAGTAGGGTGTGGGCCTGGTGAGTGGGCACACCTGGGTCAGAGACTGGGCTTACAAGCAGCAGCAGCAGCAGCGGTGGCGTGGTGTGGTAGGCCTGCGTGGTGTGGTAGGCCTGCGGTGTGTGGCGGATTGCGATAGATTTCGGCAGGTAAGACGACTCGCGGGGCAAGTCTGCTAGGACTGATGATGAACCTGCTTGGAATAGGATGGTTGCACAACAAATGGCGTAGAAGGCAGGACAGTTCAACGCAGACGGTATGGAACCCTTTGAAACCTGGGAAGGGATTCCGGGGTGGCCGGCCACGAGCAGACGGTACTCAGTGGCCAGCCTCCTCTTCCAGTGGGCACCTCCCCAGGAATGGCCAGAGGTAGATGGATCCCCGATGCAGCTGGAACAGGCCCTACAGGAAAAAGAAGAATCCGTGGATAGATAGAGTCCCCGTTTGCGGCAGGGGCTGTGGGGTGGGTGTTTCTCACAGCCCTGCGAGTCCAGGCAGAAAGAGCGGTCCAGAGCCCAGCGACCACAGGATGAGATGCAGGAACTGCGACAGCGTCTGAGGATTCTGGAGGAAGAGGTTCGGAGAAACCAGCCCACCACTCCGGAGACGCCAGACTTCGTCCCAGGAGAGGAGGAGACGGAGGCCAGCCCTTTGCCCGAGGCTCACCAGGTAGTAGCAAACCGACCTGCGGCTCCAGAGATACCAGGCTCCTCTGGAGAGGAAAAGGAGGCTGGTCCCACGTTGCAGCCTCGCCCAGTGGTAACTCAAAAAATGAAGCGACAGCAGCCTGTGGCCCCAGGGGGGCTGGCTACTGGGCTGCCACAAATGACGGAATTTACTACATACAGACCGGAACTGGTTGGCTTGGGCAAACAGTTCCGCCAGAAACCAGGGGAACCCTTCCAGCCTGGCTGCTGCATTTGTGGGACCTGGGGGTGGACGGGATTATTTGTTTGGCACAGAAAATGGCGAAATTGGCCTCAGTGACCTTGCAACCATCCTTGAGACAGAGACTGCAGAACAGCCGGCGATACGGCCAGGGCGAGCACAGCTCCTGGAATGGATAATGGCCGCCGTAAGAACAGTATGGACTGATGCAGGAGATGTAGCAGAGACAGTGAGCAGATGGCAGATTTACACCAAACTGGCACCGGTATTCAGAGAATTGAGGATGAGGCAGGCCATGTTCCATGTGAATTCTCGTGGTCCTGATGACGAGCGTTTCACGGCAGCCATGAGAGATTTGATACTAAAAAGTGCTCCCTTATCCTCATTTGGACCCCTCATGGCAATTCTAGCACCCTACGTGGGACGTCAAATACACGTTGTGACCACAATGATTGCTAGTTCAGGTGAAGTCGAGAGCCGGCGCTCTCAGACTCAAAAGGGAATACGGGTAATTGTTGAACAACCAAAAGGAATGCCAAGGAGGGCAAGGGAGCCTCTTAACATCACAGAACATGTTAAGGTTACCCGTCGCCAAATGTGGGCTGATTTAGTGAAAGCAGGTGTGAATCATACTAAAATACATGGAACACCTAATTCATATCAATTAGAATTATGGAAGCAGCTGCAAGAAGACCAGAGGTTTACACCCACAAGAGGGACTACTGCTAAGGGGAAGTCCAGAAGTTCCGGGCGTCAAGCATATGTCCTGCGCCTAGAAGACCACTTGCTGCCAACTGAGGCCCCAGGAGACGCCCTACTCACTCTCGAACAGGGTGAGGGCTGAGAACCTGTCCACAGGGGACGGGCAGGGACCAGAGGCCACGTGTGGAGCTTGCCATCCACTGGTCCCCAAATAATGTACAGAGAGTTTTGGCATTAGTGGACACTGGAGCAGAATGTACTCTGCTCTATGGAAACCCTGAAAAATTTCAAGGGTCTACTTGCTGTATTGACGGCTATTGAGGCCAAAGTATGAAGGTGACAGCAGTAAGAGTATAGTTGGAGACTGGACGATTACCCCCAAAGGAATATCAAGTATTTGTGTCTCCAATCCCAGAGTACATCCTGGGTGTGGATGTGCTACGTGACTTGTGGCTGGAGACCACGGTCGGAGAGTTTCATCTTAGGGTGCGTATGGTAAAGGCAGCGGTGCGTGGACGTGCTAAGCATCCGCCCATACAACTGCCAGTGCCTAGGTGAGTGACTAAAACTAAACAGTATCGCTTACCAGGAGGCCACAAGGAAATTTCAGACACCATCTTGGAATTAGAGAAAGTGGGCATTGTTCGTACTGCCCACTGCCCCTACAGTTCGCCCGTGTGGCCAGTGAAGAAGCCTGATGGCTCTTGGCACCTGACAGTGGACTACAGTGAATTAAAGTCGTCCCCACCTTGTGTGCCACAGTGCCGTCAGTGGCTGAACTGATGGATGGACTGAGCCATGATCTAGGCATGTACCATTTTGTGACTGATCTGGCAAATGCTTTTTTCTCAATCGATATAGCCCCAGAGAGTCAGGACCAGTTCACCTTCACGTGGGGAGGCTGGCAGTGGGCCTTTACTGTGCTCCCGCAGGGATATCTGCACAGCCCTAGTCTGTGCCATGGGCAGGGGCAGCAGACCTGGCCGGTGGGAGAGGCCATCTTCAGTGCGTATGTGTCATTACACTGATGACAATGTGTTGACCAGTGACTCTCTTGAGGATTTGGATAAGGCTGTACCTCTCCTATTGGCACACCTGAGAACATGTGGCTGGGAATCAGTGAGAGCAAATTGCAGGGGCCTGGACAGTCTGTTAAGTTTTGGGGGGTTGTCTGGTGGGGTAAGACAAAGGTTATCTCTGAAGCTGTCATGGAGAAAGTACAAGCTTACCCCACACCAACCACAGTGAAGCAGTTGCAAGCCTTTCTGGGCCTACTGGGTTACCAGAGGGCATTTCTACCTCACATGGCCCAACTCCTATGACCCCTGTACATGTTGATACGTAGGGGGCCAGATGGGATTGGTCTGCTGAGGCAGACACAGCATTCGCCACAGCCAGACGGACCATACAGACTGCCCAGGCCTGCAGGGTTTGACCCATCCCGACCCTGTAAGCTGGGTGTGCGTGTTACTCAGGTAGGGTTTGGGTGGGGACTCTGGCAGAAGTCAGAGAGGCTGCGACAGCCTATCGGGCCCTGGTCCCAGCTCTGGAAGGGGCTGAGGCTAGGTAGTCCTTAACTGAGAAATGGCTAGCTGTGGTGTATACGGCCTTACCAGCCACTGAAAGTATAACTGTCACAGCTCCTGAATTAGTGAGGACCACCTACCCAATAGCTGGGTGGGTACGAGATTGGACAACAAAGCCCCATGGTGGTACTGCTCAAACTCCCACTTTGGCAAAGTGGGGGGCATACCCAGAACAGTGCTGTGCCCTGTCAACTAGCCCCTTAAGGGCGGAGTTGCAGGAGGTTCTTGGTCCAATGACGTAAGTCGGCATGGAACCGACTTCAGAAGCCTGTGTAGAAGCCGAACCTGAAGATAGTCCCTGTAAGGAGGGATGGGCACCAATTCCAGCAGAGGCCTGGTACACAGACGGCTCCAGCCGGGGCCAGCCAGCATCTTGGATGGCTGTGGCTGTACACCCAGAAACAGACACCATTTGGTTTGAAACAGGACAGAGCAGCCAATGGGCTGAACTGAGAGCTGTACGGATGGTGGTGACCCATGAGCCTTCCCCTCTGGTAGTTTGTACTGATAGCTGGGCTGTGTGCAGGGGCCTGACACTGCAGCTCTCCATGTGGCATTTAAATGACTGGACGGTCATTCATCGGCCATTGTGGGGCCAGGCCCTATGGAAAGATCTATGGGGTCCGGGGCAGGTGACTGTTTATCATGTCACAGGACATGCCCGCTGGCCTCAGCAGGCAGTGACGAAGCGGTGGCTTGAAACTGCCCCGGGCGGGATGCTGCACAGCGGCTGCGCAGACCTTTGCTCCATGCAGGGCGGAAGACAATGTGGGCCACTGTGGCGCCTGGGGTCTACCCGTAACTTTAGGAGATTCAGACTGTCTGCGAGCAATGTGTAGTGTGTTCTAGGACTTACCCACGGCGACCCTTTGCATCCACAGGCCAGGCGTTGCAGGGGCAAGTGCCCCGACAGGCGAGCAGATCGCCATCATCGGACCACTACCTCGCCCTGATGGGCAGCAGTGTGCGGTCACCTGTGTGGACACGACTACCGGGTTTTTGGCAACTTATCCTGCTCCACACGCGGACTAAAAGGCAGTTTTGGCAGCTCCGGCGGCCTACGTGCTGCGGATGGATGCCCGCCGATCGTGGAGAGCGACCAAGGAACTCATTTTACAGGTACTCGGGTGCAGCAGTGGGAATTTCACGCACCCTATAACCCCAAAGCTGCAGGGATCATAGAGCGTTATCACGGCCGCTAAAGCAAGGACTGAGGGCTCCAGCCCCTACTCTGACCCTGGCGGGGTGGAGCCGACACCCTGGGATGTGCTGCGAGCGGGAGAGGCGGCCTGGCCCCGGGGAGGCTGCCGCATCGCGCTGCTGCTCCCACCCAATTGCAAATACAGACTTCAGATAGTCTATTAAAGCCTGGATTTGGACGGCAGGGCGATATTTTATTGCCAGCCCTGGCAGGGCTGGACCCAGGACAGACTGGACTGGGAGTGGCCCTGGGCCGGACGGCTCCGCACACACGCTGCGGCTCTGATAGCCCCTTGGGTCGTGGCCTGGAGGCCGACTTGCAGGGTGACTGCACAGTGGCCACCATGGGTGCGTGTTACCCACCCTGGGGTGGCAGGGCAGGAAGCAATTTTAAAAGGAACATTTGTTTTTAACTTTATGGCCCATTATGAGCTCGCCAGTCCTAGTGCTTGCAGAGCCTTCTGATGCCTCTTCACTGGCAAAGCGAGTGTGGTACTCGCGACCTAGGAGGCCACTGATGCCAGCTACGATATTATCTTCAGACACAAAGTTGGCATGCATTTTACCAGATGGGAGGGATCTCCCATTGCTGGTACCAATAACTTCTTTGTCTTTTCACCCCTAGGAGGAATTGGGCTTAGTTTTTGTTTTTTGTTTTTTGTTTTTTTTAAAGATTTATTTATTTATGCATACAAGCTGGAATGCAGGCCAGAGGTGTGGGGTGGTGAGAGGATTCGCCAGAGACAGAGTGGGGAGCAGAACAGGCAGATCTACTGAAGTACACTGCTGAGGGGAGCAGCGGGCGAGGCAGGAGAGGTCTCCCACGCCATGTGGGAATCTCCCTGGCTGGGTATCGAACTCGTGCCACAGTGGCTCTGGACAGCTTCACAGAGCTGCACTTAACCCGTTGCGCCACCAGGGAGGTGAATTGGGCTTTGTTGTATTGCGTTGCAGTCCTGTTGTGTTTTGTTGTATTCAGTTTTGTTGCGTTTTTTTAAGTCTGTTTGGCAAAAAACCCCTGAAAGGGTGGACTGTAGGGTACGAGAGAATCGTCAGGTTTTTCTGCCCTCCCCTCAATGATGGACCTCTGCAGGCCTATGCGCATGCCTGATGGCGGGCACCTGGAGTAGGGTATGGGCCTGCATGAGTGGGCACACCTGGGTCAGAGACTGGGCTTATAAGCAGAAGCAGCGGCAGCAGTGGTGTGGCCTGGTAGGCCTGGTGGTGTGTGGCAGTGTGTGGCAGTGTGTGGCAGTGTGTGGCAGTGTGTGGCAGTGTGTGGCAGAGTGCGATAGATTTCAGCGGATATGACAATGACTAACGGAGCAAGTCTGCTTGGACTGATGCTGAACCTGCTGGGTTTAGGGTGGTTGCACAATACTCTCTGTCTCTTTCTACACACACACACACACACACACACACACACACACACACACTCACACACCCGTGACACTTCAGGAATTGCCCTAGTTATTTCTCTGAAAAGGCAGCAGGCAGCTCCCCTGGCTCCCCTAACTCCTGCAGACCTTCGGATACACCCTTCGCCCCATTTCCAGCTGGTATGGGGTCTCACCTCTGGCCTGAGGGACTGTCCTGCAGGCCAAGTTTCTGTGACAGGGAGTGAAAGCTGCGAAGGAATCCGACACCTCTCTCTTAGCTCCAGTCAACTTAAATGAGAGGCAGGGTCATTTATTTTTTTTCAATTTGTGTAATATTTTTTCTTGATAATAAAAAACACACATATCCATCTCAAGCATTTTTAAAATAGAAGAAAACTTAAAGAAAAATTGATTCACCACTGATCCTGTAAGAGAAGCAGCACACACATTTTGAAGTGTCACATTGCTGGTTTTTTCTATGTGTGTAGTACATAGATGTGCTTGTAGACAAAACACACACACACACACACACACATACGCACTTTTGCATTTTAAAATGGAATAATGTTTCATTTTTGCTAAATAATGTATTATGGTCGTAATTAGCCAGCAATAACTGCAACAGTCTCTGGCTTATGAGGATACAAATTACAATTTCAACTTTACGTGGTATAAATGTGATACGCAGTCAGGAGACACGGTATTTTGAATTTTAAATTTTGATCTTTTCCTGGGCTAGTGATAAACAGTAGCTTCTGATGATGCTGGGAAGTGGGGTACCCTCAATCCCAAGAGTAAATAACAGACTATTTCTCACTGTACAATAGCTAATAACTATCATAGTTAATAACTAGTCAATACTTTATTATAAAATAGGCTTCCGTTTAGATAATCTTGCCCAACTGTGGGCTAACATAAACGCTCTGAGAGAGGTCTGAGTGTATCATTATCATTTTTGGTTTTCAAGTATTATATTAAATGAATTTTCTACGTATTATCAAGTCAGAATTTGGTTCAGCTATATCTATCAATGCTATAACTTCAGATAAGACAAAAAAATTTTCTGATAAAATTCAGAAACCAAATCTAGAGATTATTTGCCTAGGGTGGCACTAGGGACCTTGTGTTCCTTTAAGCAGGTGCTCTGTCATCCCTAAAGATTAGAAACTAATGCTCATGGTCCAGAATGGCAGCAAGAGCTCCAGCCATCACATCCAAATTCCAGGAAGCAGGTCAGAAGAAGGGATGAAGAGGAAATGAGGCAGAAGATAGAAGCCAACTCTCGTGTAAAGGGGGGAGGTTTCCAAAAATGCCACCCAATACTTCTATTACCTCCTGTTGACCAGCACTTAGCTACATGGCCACATCTTACTGCCAGGGAGTCCAGGAATGTGCAACATGTGCCAGTCACTGGAAAGAGGGGAAAGCTGGTATGGGGGCAGAGGACAGCAGAGCCTGGGACATTTAGGCTTTCAGACTTCTTTCACTTGTAAAAGTCCTTAGCAACCCATCTTCACGTATTTTTCTTTTTAAAATTCCTATAAATGGAACTTGTGGCCTAAAGTCATATACTTTTATTTGCAGTTACTACATATTGCCAAATTGCCCTCCAGAAATGTTGTACCAATAAACTCACCCATAGGGTGGGGTTTTATTTAATGAAAAGTTTCTCCATCCACATTTCCTTTTAATCCACCCTTTGCCTTTTAGGCCTACACATCTCTTCAAAATCCTCATTTCCTAGATCATAATCTCAGAATTCAATACATGTTCTACTTTCGGGTTATTATTAATGTAAGATATACCAGACTGTGTGAGAACCCAGCCAGAGTCTTAGGGCAAGAAATGCTCCTTTCAGAGCTGCAGAGAATATGTTACCAATCCTCACGGCCTTAGGAACAGGGGTGGGCAGAGAGCAGTGGAAGGAATTAATCTCACATGTTAAGAGCATAGTCAGACAGCCCCCACAGTGGGTCATGCACAAGGTGGGCACCAGCAACGCTTCCCAGCTGGGAGGAGTGGTATCGAGTGTGTTCCAGGCAGAGGGAACAACCCAGCACCTGCCCCCCACCCCCACCCCACTGGCTGCAGCAGGTTCCAGGCCCTGGGCATGACCATCCAGCACAGACCTCACCCTGCCCTCCCCGGGGCTTGCTGGGGGATTCCTCCAGAACCAGCTCTCCACACATAGAGCTCACCTGACTGCTCTGGCAGCGGGGCTGGGGACCCCTGACCCCCACCTGGGAACTGTCGATGTAACCATGCTTGTGGCTCTCAGGGGGTGGAAGGGTCTGGCCTCCAAGACACCCCGAGCCCTCCCTGTCTGCTTGGCAATCCCAGCAGGTACCTGGAAAGACGCTCGTTCTTACTTAATTGAAAAACCCACATCATCAAAGACAGTGTGGGTGCTCAGTGGCCCTTTTTTCCCTCGCCAGTGACCATTAACCTCTACAAAAACACATTATGAGCCATTTGCTGAACCCCATACTCAGTGCCAAGGTGTAATGAGGCTCCTAAATGAGCCCGAGCCGGAGGAATGAACATGAGAAATGCTGCAAATGAGAAGCTGGGCAGAGCCCCCTGGGCCGCCCAGCCACATGGTGCCAGGAGTGGATTGCCAAGAGCCAGGTGCCCACAGGACTCTCAGATGGCCCACACCGCACCCGGGAGAGAGGGAACTCTGAGTCCAGCAGAGTGAAGACCCTGGCTCACCACCTCCCCAAGCTCACAACAGACCTGCTGAAAAACAAAGCCAAACCCTACCCCCACCCCCCCAGGGGAAATGGACCATCACTGCAGACAATGGGTGGGTGGAAAGAGGCCGACAACCCACAAAAGGGAGGAACCCTGCTGGGCAGAGCCCAACCCCCCAGCTATTGGCTTGGGCACAGGCCACGCTGAGGCTCCAGAGACGCAGTGTGTGAGCAGGCACCCAGGATGGGGTGCCTTGCTGGAGACTGCAGAGTGGGGGCACAGAGTGAGGGCTGCTGACTTGGGTCTGAGGCTCAGAACACAGAACAGCCCTAGCCAGAGTCAGGCCAGATCGCTTGGACTTCCCTATGGAAGAGCCACCCCTGGGGCCGAGGCACCCAAACCACCTGCCACCCCCCAAAGAAACTCGTGAAGAAACCAGAGCTCGGGCACCTGCCAACGGACGCCCCGGGGTAATGTTCTGGGCTGGAGGTGTGGGGGAAGAGAACAACTCCTGGCCTGGAGGAGGAAGCTGTGGGCCCCTCCACACTACACTGGCCCCCACAGCACAAGAGGACGTTCAGGTCCCTGAGTCTGCTGGAGGGGACCTTTTGGAGCCCCTTGCCCAGGTCCTCTTTTATACCTACTACCCCTTGCCAGTGTCGGTCCCCCAATGACTCAAACAGGTGCAAATACAACGGTTGAGAATCTGTTCACTAAACCCATACACATTAGAAAATGAGGAAAGAGAAGAATGTGTCACAAATGCTGGAGCAAATGAACCCTGAAAGGAGCCCCGAGTTGGGGAGTGTGGAACATGACATGACAGAAGGGGATTTCCAGGCAGCAGTTCCAGCAGTGCTGGCAGAGCTAAAAACAACAACAACAACAACAACAACAACGGGGACTATAACACAACAGAATAAAGACAAGGAAAATATGAAGCAGCTACAATTAGAAATAATGGAGCCAAGAAACACAAGAGCTGATTTAAAAAATACAATTGAGGCCCTCAATAGCAGACACACAGAAGCCATGGAGAAAATTAATGATCTCAAAAGCACAGTGCTAGGGAACTCAATAACAGAACAATGTAGAGGAAAAAGAATTTTAAAAATGAAAACAGTGTAAGTGCAACTTAAAGAGAAACAACAAACGGTTTAAGGACAACTTAAAGAGAAATAAACCTTCCTATCATGGGAGTCCCAGAAAGAAAAGAGAAAGAGGAAGGTACAGAAAACTTATCAAAAGGAATAATCACTGAAAACCATCTTGATCTGGAAAATGAGCCAGAAGTTGTGATCCAAGAGGCCCAAAAAGTTCAAAAAAAAATACCAGATGGACATAAACCCAGATACTTAAAAATAAAGCTGTTGAGAACCAATGAGCAGGACAGAATATTAAAAATCTCAAGAGAAAAAAGGGTAACCTATGAGGAAACACCAATCAGACCGTCAGCAGACTTTTCAACAGAAACGTTACAAGCATGAAGGGACTGGAAAGATATATTTAAAGTACGTAGAGAAAAAGACTTACAGCCCAGAGCCCTTTATCCAGCAAGATTAACAGTCAAGATGGAAGAGAAAGGAGCTTTGTTGAAAAGTAAAAACTAAAATAATTTATCAACACCAAGCTGCACAGGAAAGAAATACTTAGGAAGTGATAGAACCACAAATAATAGGGCAACAGACATCTAAAGCTAATGGAGGATTAGACAAACATCTAATAGAGGGGGGAAATAGTGTCACCCTCCACAACTAGCCAGAGACCACACCTTCCAACATCCTCAGTGAAACTGAAGAAAAGCACTGAAACATATAAAGACAAAATCAGGGAAGTGGTCCCCTCCGTGGGGAAGGCAAGGAGTTAGGGCTTGGGAGTGGCGCCCCAGGTGCGTTGAAAAAGTTCAACTTCTTCAGAATCTATGTTTAAAATTTTCAAGGTCACATGTGTTCTTACATCAATATTCTTACAATTTACTCATGGAAGTGTCCTATTCTACATAAAAACATGAATGCTGTGCCCTTGAATGCTATTCTTGCTCAAGGGGCTGGTCTCTTAAGGCACAGCCATTTGGGGCGTATCAGACTCAGCAGAGGCACAACTAGTTGGGGTGCCCCAGAGTCCCGCCATGACACCCACCCTATCACCATCTGCACCCCAGACTGGCAAGAAACCTGCTGGATCATACATTTCTTCCTGCACAGCAATTCTCAAATGACTCTGCCATTCACTTTTTGTCCATGAAATAATTTTCTGTCACTTTTGTTGAATCGATTTTTCCACTTTTATTTTAATGTCAGAGTGAAGAGGTATTCATAATTATATAGCTTTGTCTCCATCATGAGAATCATGCTTTGATTCCTATTATTATGATCATCTAGCTTTTTTATGTTGTCCAATTCCTCCGGATGCTAATAGAGATCTTTGGTTTTGGAATCATGAGACAGAAACCAAATCTGAACTATTTCAGAGAGGGAAGAGTATGTTGGCCACTACAACTGAGAACTTCATAGGCTCATCTTGCTTGGGGTCTAGCTAGGCCTAGAGCCTCTAGTGCCATCTTGGTGTCTGTCTGTCTGCCCCCTCCACACCCCCCCCCCACCTCTTTGCCTCCCTGAGTTGCCTTTCCTCGGGAAGGCTCATCATGGCAGGTGAGAGGATGACACCAGGCACTGTGCAACTTACTGTCCCCACTCACTGATGCCAGCAGTGAATAATTTCCCAGTAGTTTCGGCAAAGTCCCAGGTGTCCTCCATTGGCCAGGTGTCCACCTTGGGCCATTGCTTTGGCCAAGGGATGGACTACGGAACCTCCTGGGCCAAGCATGAAGCCCTGGCAGCTCCTAAAACACTGCCATCAGGAGACAACAGCAGGAAGACAACTCTGGACCTTTGTACCAGGAACCAAAAATGAAAAGTCCTACCTACCCCGCTTTGACATTCAGAAACTAGAAGGTTGAAAATCCAAATCATAAAGTGCAATGGCTCATTTTGCGCCCGCTGGGCTAGGCCCAGAGAGGTGCTGAAACGTTGTTTCAGACATGTCTGTGTGAGTGTCTTGGGTGAGAATAGCAGTTAAACATAGTGTGGGTGGGCCTCACCCAATCAGTTGACGGTCTGCAGCAAACAAAGCCTGACCTCCCTGGGTAAGAGTGGATCCTTCTCCACACTGGCCAGCTCCTCCCAGTGGAGCGTGGAATTCTCAGCCTCCACAGTGTGCACCAGCTTCATCAAATGAATCTCTTTTTATATGTACACAGCCTACTGGCTTGGGCTGAGGCGCCGAGTCAGGTGCGTCATTCACCCGTGTCTCTGCCAACAGCCTTTACTGGGGTGTTTTCTGAATAAAAGGTCACTCCAAGATCCTCACCTCTGGGCTGTCACCAACTTGGTGACAGATTTAATACACTTGCATCTGCTGACATTTCCTACGTGGAGAGGCCATCCCGACAGATTCAAGTTCCCTCTCCCACTCTCCACCCCACCTCACATTGCTCTCTTCTCCTTCAATGTTGACTTTATGCTGACTTCAGAGACTGAGATGCAAGAGAGGCAAACACAAGCTTGTGTTGTGATGACTGGAAAGTGGCATTTAGACATGACAGTCTCTTCTGGTGCTCTGTGGCTAATTAATACTGACGGGTGGGGAAAGGCAGGAGGAGGGGGAGGGTCCCCGCAGCATTGGAGGTGGAACAGTGCTGGATGGGAGCCCCTGGACACAGAGGGGCTGGGCCTGCTCCTCAGCATGAGGAGAATTCGGGTCCCCTGGTCCGCACCCCTCTGTCCACAGCAAACTCACGGGAGATGCCGTGGAGATATTTGGGGGCCCATGGGGCAGGTGGGAAAGGGGAGCCACTCAGGCCTCGGCATGTGGGTTCAGGTTCTTGGCTTACATGCTGCCCCCCAACAGGCAAGCCCCAGCTCTTCCTTCCCGCGCCCAGCGTTGCCGGCTTACCCGGAGGCCAGGCCAGGCTCGCCTCACCGCGTCCCCACAGAGCAGGAAGATGGCGGGAAACAGGGAAAGGGGGCATTGATTTGCACGTAAATGCAGGGTGACCAGGGGTTCCTAATATGGGGAAGAGGTGCTGATTTGCAAGTAAACATCAGTACGTACAAGGCCAAGCACTTGAAGCCCTCTGGGGCGCTGGGGACGACGGGCTCTCCTGGCATTTATTAAGCCATCATCAGACGTAGTTCCATGGGGCTACCCCTGGGGGGCTGGGTTCCATTATTTGTGGGTGTCCATTCACAGATTATTTTCAGGAAATGAGTCAGATGCACTCTTCTCCCCTCCCCTTCCCAGCCTCCCTCGCCTGGACCACAGGTCCCCTGAGCCAGGCGGCGTGACGTCTACTGGGGGGCCCGGGGCAGAGCTCCGTGGGGATGGGTGGTGTCATCAGAATGGCAAACTGCCGGAGCCCCAGAACAGGGCTGCGTGGGACGCTCGTGCTGCCCAAGTCCCGGATGAGTCAAATCACTTAATCGATGAAACATCGCTTCTGAATGAGCCACGAGCAGGCTCTGGGATTGCCCTTCAGGGGGAGCGGTTAGCATGCCTGGTCCCCAGCTGGTCTCACGAGGTGTCAGGAGATGGGGTGCCAGCAGCGGGGGATTTGGGTTTGGGGGAGGGGCCATTGCAACAGGCAGTAGATGAACCTGTGTCCCCAGATACCCCAAACTCCGGAGTGTGGGTGCTTGCGAGGTGCCTAACCACATGCTAACCACATGCTAACCACGTGGGGTGTCCAATGTCTGAGAATCGAGCACAGCGCTTATCCCCCTATCAGGAAGCAGGTGGGCTCTGGCAGAGAGCTTCGTCTACATTCTGGGTCACCAACAGTCCTCTCCAAGTGTGAGCTACGGAGCTGCCAGGGCAAAAAAAAACTCCGGGGTAGGGTCTTCATTTCCTCATTGACTTGAAGCCGTTTCCAATCCATCCAAGAAGGAGGAAGCCAGGACTAGCAGGTCCCTGCAGTGAATTCTCTGCAAACTAAAAGAACAATAAAGCACATCAGAGCATATCTGCACGACGCTATTCAACATGCCCCGCTCTGTGCCCATGAGGACGCCGTGACTCAGACACGAATCACCCACCTTGGGGGCTCTTAGTCCCAGGGCCGCCAAATGCAATCGAGTGGCTGTGTCAAGACCTCTCAAGAAACCAGCTCCCGAGTCAGTCATTGTACACATACGCTCTCTCCTAAGGAGCTAGTCCTACTGGGAGCCAAAATTATTTAGCAAGATGTTCACGGCACATAAAACATAACAGCAAAAATTGGAAGCACTAATACAAATGTCCGGCAGTATAGGGATGGAGAAGGACGTATAATTGTCCAGGCAAGGGAACTTTGAAGGACAATTTCATTATATATTCACATGAAGCATGGAAGGTCCAGAACATGCTCGTGGCATCATGTGACGAAAGACAGGTCTAAAACTGGGTATCCTCTGCTCTCATCCCAAAATCTCCCAGATTCCTAGAAAATACTCAAGTAAGAGATCATCCACATGATGTCTGGGTAGTGTAATTATAACTGGCTTTCATTTTCTCCTTCAGAATTGCTGGTATTTTTCCAAATTTTCTAGCATAAGCAGGTTCTTCAAAATCGGAAGGAAAAAGTCATTTAAAGCCACCAACAGCTACCAGGGGGAAAGCACATTATTCCCTGGTCATTTTTGCAAAATATAGAACCATTCCTAAACTAGACAGGGCCTTTAGCAATTGATCTTTTAATTCTCAATTAAAATTCCGATATCAAAATTTGATAAATGTGCTAAAGAAATGTTCAAAGCATCCGTTAACTTATTCTATTTGTGCCTGAGAAAGACACAGCAGTCAAATTACTTTGCAAAGTATAAACATTGGTGGTTTGGTTTTAAATTCATCTCTCCAACATTTTTTGCAACTCAGACAACTTTTCTGCTCCCTGTCAACTTTAAGATGCATAACTATCGTGAATTTGAGAAATAGATCTGTTGTTTTAGATAATCTGTTTAAAAATCACTGTTGAGTACTTTTATATGATTACATGAGGCAGCAACAGAAACAGCTGCATCTATCTCTGAGCACACAAATATCTTCTTAACATTCAAACTATGAATTTACTTTACTGAGGTTCCCAGGATCCAAGTATCCTCAAATGTTACTCCCCTCCCTAAAATCCTTTAACCCTAGGACATTGTGTCTCCCGCCAGCCTAAGTCCAAGATGCTCTGGTCCTGCCTTCTCCCGGCCCACCTTTTCCTCTGAGCTGCCAGGTTCCTGCCTACTGGCCTAAAAGGGTCCCTTACACAGAACAGATTCAGCCCAGCCCAGGGCGTTGACACTTGCTATGCTTTGCAGAGCTCCTATCCACCAGTCCTAACGAATGCTAAGACAAGAAAGGAATAATAGGTATACAGATTGGAAAGAAGAAATAAAACCGTCTCTGTTTGCAAATGAGGTGATCATCTATTAAGAAAATCTTAATCTACAAAAGAGCTAATAAGCAACTATAACAAAGTTTCAAAGTACCAGCAGTGAACAAGTAGAATTTGAAATTAAAACTTCAATTCCATTTCTATTAGTACCTAAATGATGAAATATGGAGGTGTAAATTTTCTGAAACATGTGCAGAACTATAGGAGAAAAACCACAAAACTTGATTTCTGATTAAAGAAATCAAGTGACTAAATAAATGGATAGATGACCCAGGTTTGTGCGTAAGGAGACACATATCGTCAAGGTGTCACTTCTTCCCAACTTGATTTTTAGATTCCAGGCAAACTCAATCAAACCCCTGCAAGTTATTTTGTGAACAAACTGATTCTCAAGTTTACATGGAAGACCAAAGATCCAAAATAGCCAAGATGCTACTCAAGGAGAAGGCCAAGGTTGGAGCACTGGTACTACCCGACTTCTTCAAGACTGAACAATAACTCGACAATAATCAAGAAGTCAGTACCAATACAAGAACAGACACACAGAGGATGGGACTGAGTTCCCCATCCCTCTCTCGGCCCACTCAGCTCCGTCCTGTGAGAAGGTCCCTAGTTCCAAGAATGCACAACATCCTCCTCACCTCCAGGTCTTCGCACATGCTGTTCCTTTGTCTGAAACACTGTTCCCCTCCACCACCTGGCTAATTCCTACTCATCCCTCAGGTCTTCCCTTCACTCTGCTTACCCTCCATTTCCAGCCCCTAAACACTGGCCCCAGGAAGAATGCTATACTCCCCAGCACCCTGATTTTTCCTGCATGGCATTCTGCCACCCTCAGTTATGGTCTGGTTATTTCCACTTATTCTTTGAGTGGCTGTCTTCCTGCCCAGACTGGCATCTCAGGAGGGCAGGGGATGGACACACGCTCCACCAGGATGTTAACAAATATGAACTGATCAGCTCGAGCGATGCTGGCTGTGTCCTGTGCGGGAGTCGGATGTGCGGGTCTATCGAGCCACGTCCCCTGAGACCATTTTCCAGTCGTGATGGGTGCATTCCCTGAACGACAGTCCCTGGGGACGACAGAGAAGCTCCCAGCTGCCTCCCTCTGTCAGAGGACAAGACATTCCCAGGAAAACACCACCAGCTGCCCAGGACGGTCGGGGCTCAGTGAGGTGTGGTGCTGCAGGGAAGGACCAGCCCTGCCTCTCTCCATAGCGCACCTGTGCCACAAATGGCGTGCACAGTTGGCCTCTTTCCTCCCTGCACTAAAATAAAAGCTCCGTGTGGGCAGGTGTCTGTCTTTGTCATCTCTGTACCCCGAGTGTTGAGGGGGGCAGCTGGCAGTGGGTGATGGTGAATTAATGGATGAAATGCCCCACAAGAGCCCAGCAGGAGTCTACCTGCTCTATCAGGGACTGAGGCCCCCGCTCCTATACTGCACCCCCCATTACTGCCCCTGCCCCACTTGCAAACAGTTTTGGTCTCTGTGCCCCTGTATTGGGTGGGTTCTGGAGGGAGCAGAGGAGAAGGGGAATGTCCCCACTCGGGACCCTGATCCTTAGTCAGCCCTGAGCAGGGGAAAGGAAAAACTTAGAATTGAATGTGAGAATAAAATGTAGATTTGAACCAGCCTGGTTTAATACCCGAATGCGAGTCAAAATGATGAATGAGCAGCTTCTTGGAAATAAAGCAGTCTTGTCTGGGACGGAGCTGACCGAACGGCCACGCGCAGACTTTGACCGTCTAAACGGGGCCTGGCCTGGCCAAAGGGCCACCAGTCCTGCCTGGCGACAAGGAACCATGAGCCCAGGGTGGCGCCAGGCTTGCTGCTGCGCTGAGACACTCGGCGAGCACATGCATCCCCGCCCCCTCAAGCAGAGGAGGCCGAGCGCTGAGGGAGAATTCCAATCTGTTGACTATGTTCATAAACATCTTTCTTTCTCTACACAGAAAACCGACACTGGTCAGAGATTAGACTTCTGATGATGGAAAGGCTTAGAAATGCTCTTTAATATGATGCCACCCAACTCCTGCATCTGTAGAGAGAGGCATCATTGGCCATTTCGCAGATAAGAAGGATCAGAGAGGGCGGGGAGCAAAGCTCCCAGGAAGCAGGCTGGAGCCCAGCACCCCCAGGCGGCAGGGCAGCGAGAAGGGGAAGCCTGTCGTGCTCCACGCGCCTGCTTTGAGCGGCTTGGCGTGGCCTGTGTCCCTGCAAAGCACCGGGTGAACCGAGTCGTGGCCCAGGGGGCATGAGGACCCTGCGGAGGACCCATGAGGACCCCTGCCCAGGGGTCAGGCACCTACAGTGTCTTCTGATACCCATGAGGCTCCAGCGGTCACACTCTCATGCCAGGGGGACCCCAGGAGCCAGGAGTCCTCAAAAGAGACACCCAAAGGGACCCGGGAGGCCTGGCCTGCCCCCGATCACGGTCACTCGGGGGGCCCAGCAGGTGGGTTGCCCTCTGGGGTCATTGGTTTCCAGGTTCAACACCTGGGTAAGCACAGCATCCCATATCCTGGGCACCCCTCACTGCTCACTTTCTGTAGGTCAAGCAGCGGGAGAGCTCCCCCGTCTAGGGAGCTACCCAGGGGGCCGGGGTCTTTAGGCTGGCACCATGCGGCCTTGGCCTTAGGTCTCATTCATTGAATCCTCACAAGCAACCTGAGAAGGAGGTTCTCTAACCTCCCACATTCCAACCCACTTGGTACCTTGGCCAAGGTCACATAGTAAGAGGTGCAGACCCCATGGAGACTACATGGGTCTCCTCAATCAGAGCTGCCATCATAATTCTTACAAGTGGCAGGAAACTGCCTCCAATGGGCCTTGGCAGGAAGAGGAGCAGATCTGCTCAGGTCACAGGACAGGAGGGCTTCAGGAACAGTTGCATCCAGGAACAGCTGCATCAAGGGTCCCACCAGCCAGTTGTCTCTCATCTCTTCGTCTTGCTGCCTGGTGCAGACTCTGTTGGCAGATGCATTCAACCCAGGGGTCACAGAGCAGCTGCCAGCTGCTCAGGGTCCACAACCTCCAGTCGCCGGTGACAACAGCACCAAGGTTCGCTGTGCTGGTTCAGCTCTCTAAACCCTGCCATGATTCCAGTGACCCGGAGATGCATTAAAATGAAACAAACAAGTAAAAAGTGTCCTGACTTTAAAAGACTTAAAAAGACCAAGGAAATAAAAAATGAGTCTGATTTGGAAAAGTCAGCCTGTGAGTGCTATTTCTGTAGGATTACAGAGCCTTACACTCTGGAACCATCTCCATCACACTTTCACATGCTCCAGGGAGGGCGACAGAGGGAGGGAAATCAAATCATTCTTGAAACTTCTCACATTATCAAGAGTTAGCCAGACACACTGCTTATGAAAACTCTTGTTCCAAACCACCTATAATTTAACTTGTGAAACAGCAATTCCTCTGGAGCTCTTCCCACAAAAATAAAATTAATGGTTTCTGATGAATGTTACAAATCAGTCCCTATCTCAAAGGGAAAGACTTTCGCTATAAGAACCAGAGATCATCTTTCTCCCTGGAGCACCTTCAAGGGGCTGTGTATTCAAAAGTAATTTGTTTCTTTTCTCCAATTCCCTGATGGGTGGCGGGTGACTCCATGGGCTGCTGAGCGAGGGTGGGCAGGGTCCCGCATGTCCAGCCGATGCTTAGGCCCCCCCAGCAGGACCTGCCTCCTGCACCTGCTCCCTCAAACTAGCACCTCTGCCGCCCTGTTGGACCCTGGAGTCTGTTGGCAGCTGATTGGACAAGGGCAGAGCCCCTGTCCTGATCTGAGCCAATCAGAAGCCAGTTTAGATCCCGGAACTCGGGAGCCCTGCATTGGGTGACCCGTGGCTGCATTTCCAGCCGTGTCCTCAGAGAGGCCACAGGAAGGAAGCAGGAAGGCCATGGCCAGAGAAAGGGGAGACTTGGGGAAAGGGGCAGAGTGGCCACTTGCCATCCTGATGGTCTCCCAGGTCTTGGTTCTGCACTCCTGAGCCTGGGCCTGCCCCCCACTTCCTGCTTCCTTTACACATCCCCGGTCCTCCAAGCTTTCCCATGCTTAGGTCCAGCTGTCTGACTGGGTGTTGTCCTGTGCGACCAGAAGTTACCTCACCTTGACCCCTTATTTTCTCCCCCAGAGATGGGATCGAAGTTTCATGTGAAGCTCTTCAATGTTAAGGCCATACAGAATGTCACACCTTATTTCAAGTCTTACACCACTCCTGAGACCACTCCCCAAGTTCCTGGGTCCTCCTACCAAGTCTGGACTCAAGCAAGGTAAGTGCAGGCTCTGCTTTCCCCAGGACCAGGAAAGAACTTGTGAGGCATCCAGTGCTGAGGCGGGTAGAACCCCCTAACTGACCTTGGACATCAGGGCCCAAGGGGCCAGCAATAAATGACCCCTCCCTGCCTTGCTCATAGGACTGTCCTTGTCTGCAGATGGTACAGGTGAGGGGGGACCAGCACCCCCACAGTAAGTGGACTATGAATTGCCTGGCACTGCCAATTGTCCCATGAGCAAATGAGTAATGTACTTGCACATTATACTTAAGTTAGAATATAGAATTCAGAGTCCTTTTCTTGTAGTGTCTGGCAAGTATGAAGTTTGAGGTTCATGGGGGGCTGATTCCCACACAACTCAGTGTACCGTCCGGGCCTGCTGTCCCCAGGACACATCTCGGAATGCCCACCAGAGTGCTCTCACGGGAACCCCAGAGAAGAGATCCTCTTCCACCTCTCAGTCTCCTTTATCTTGCACTGGACAACACCAAAGGCTATCAGAGGAAGTGGCTTAGAGATGAGGAAACTGAGTCCTGGGGGGAAAAGATGGCCCACCCAGCTCATAGGTGATGGCAAGGCTGGGACGTGAACACCTGTCTTTGGCCCAAGGAATTTCAATGATGCTTTGACCTTCCCAGAACATGTTAGCATGAACCCTGAGTTCATTTGGACGGAGACAGGAGCAATAAACTAGGGCGGAATCTACAGAGAACCCAATGACTAGCACGCTTCCAGTGAACCTCTTACTAACCTGAACCCCCTGAGACATCCCCGCCGCTTTCCCTCTTGTGCTGGTTCTCTTGAGCGCTTGGACATGAATTCACAACTGCATCGAAGCCTTCTGTTTGTTTTCTTCTGCCTGTTGGAAGGAGGGCAAGCTAGGGGACATTTAATAACCGGTTTCCACTCTCTGGTTCCACGATACTAATTTGACAGCCCGGGATCTTGAATACTTGCCCATCACAAAGACTCAATTTCATACATGAACGAGTCGATGTCAAATGGCAAGGCGGGGGGAGGGGCACAGGCCATGTTTTCCTGACACCTATTAAATGGTTTCTTATTTCTTATCAATACAGATCAGGGACCATGGATTATGCTGACAAACTCATAAATTATCTGCTACTCACCGACAATACCAAGGTCTTGTTTTCTTGATGGGGTAGTTGATGCTGATGGCAGAGGATGTCCGTGAACTTGAAATCAGTGGATTTCCTGCCAGGGACCTTGAACTTGAGACCCTCCGACTGCACACAGAGGTACAGATGACAGGCATGGCGTGAGTATTGCCAAGAGACCGAAATTAGAGCATTTAGCATGAGGGGGAAGAAGGGGGGCTGCATTACTCACTGCAGCGCCTCACAGGGCTTCGGGGCAGTTCAAAGAGACTTGGGGTCCACAGAGAAGCCGCAGGAGGGACAGGCAGAGTGACTGAGGTCAGCATCACAGGCCACTGACAGGATCTGAAGTCTTCGGGGAGGGAACCTCACTCCGATGTGTGACATGTACACGGTGGACGTTTCATTCCCTTCAGAAGCTGCGACTCCCAGACATAATTTCAGGGACCCTCTAAGGAGGAGAATTGATTAGCTGACAAGGAACGTGCAGCTTCTCCTCGCAGTGGAGGAGGGAAAAGGCAACAATACAGCTCTTGTGAGCAAAAAAGGAGCGTTTTTCAGAGAAAACACTGCGAAGTTTAGAACATCGGGCGCCTGCAGAAACACAAATACATCTCGCTTCTTTGACAAATGTGCTTTAATTAAGAGATTTTTCATGCTAGACAACAAACGCTCGCCTGTGCCAAGCCAGGAAAAGCAACAGGCTGAGGAGGAGTCCCTGAGATGCCCCGTGTGTCCGTGTGTCCGTCGGCCCCTTAATTATTCATCAATGTCCCTGTCAGGGAATTCACCGCTTCCCCTCTTTTTGCTTAACTATTTTTTCACTCCCAGTGCTACTTGTGTTACCTAATGAAGTAGTTATTTCGTTCCACCATCACACAGATGAAACAGAGGCTTGGGCGTCTCCCCTCCAGGGATGTTAATAACTTGAACCCTTTGCAGGCTGTAACACCGCACTGAGGTGATTTGCAGGGAGATGCGCTCACGTCTCCGGTTCCCCACACAAAGCTGCAACCCCGGGCGGAATCTGCACTTCCCGCCAGCTGATGCTTGCCTTCCCGCGCTCCCAAGGCCGGGGCTTGCATGCCGGCCCTTCCGCTGGCTGGGCCCTCCGTCCATTCCATGGCCCCAGAGGCACCCCACGGCTTCTCCTACAGCCTGGCCTCAGGCTGTGCAGAAACACAGGAGGCCGTTACTGACTGGCCCTCAGGCCCTGCTACCCACGCTCAGTCCTTGCTGAACACTTCCTGACCATGGGCTCAGATTTTCTCCTGAGATGTGACCACCTGAAGCAGTCCCCCACCCAGGTTCTTATCGATGATACAGGCTTGGATGGGGGACGAGGAAGAAAAGAACATCCCTTGACAGGAAAACATCCCAGGTTAATGTCCCAGGCACACTCCTGCGTCAGAGCTCCCAGAGGTCCTCCACAGCCCTTAGGATGGAGCCCAAACCCCCACACGTCCCTCTCCCTCACCGGTCCTACCCCCATCACTCACCCGTGTCCATCTGGTCCCAGCCATGCTGGCCTCTCCTCTGGCCTTGGCTATGGCAGGCTCTCCAGCACCTCAGGGCCTTTGCACATGATGCTGCCTCCGCCTGGAAAGTTTCCCATCCCCCACCGCAGTCTGTTACTGAATTATCTGCAGCTCACCTGTCATGTCTCAGATGAAATGTCACCTCCTTGGGGGAGTCTTCTGTGTCTCTCATCACCCCATGTGCTTCCCGAGGGCCCAGGTCAGGCCCCCCAAAGCCCCTCTCATGATACCACGGTGCCTTTCATGATAAAGACCTAACAAGGTCTTTATCATCTGAGGATAAGCCAAACAGATAGAAGGCCATTTGAGGTCAAGTCCATTAAGTGGGCTATCAAAGTTTCACGCCTCTTCTGTGAGTTAGCTAGCACATGTACCTGGCACGTAATGTTCCCAGTGCTCTATATGTATTCAGTCATTTAAACCTTCAGACCCATCTTACAGGTGAGACTGAAGCACAGCGAGTTTGCCCAGTTAGCAACTGACACCAGAGTTCCTGCTGTCAACCTCCTCTTCTGAACAAAAAGTTTAATCTAGAAAAATGAAAGTATGTTTGATTTATAAAATAACGTTTGGCTCATATTTAACAACTTTTAGGTCATAGCTTATATTCTTAGAGAATCAAAGAATGAATCAAGTGCTAAATTTTGCATTTTTCTCATAAAATTGTGGCACAGTCAACATCCTTCCCTCCAGGCTTGACTTTTGCAGGCTGAATAAAGGAGCGTCATTTTCATAAAGCCTCTAGGGCTTCTGGAGCCTCCCCGGAGGCCTCAATTATGTTTATTGAGTGCCCCATTTGTGCTAGGAGCTGTCCTGGGTGCTGAAATTATTTCCCTCCAGGGGAAATCGGAGACTGGGTAGTTCAGTGACTTCAGACATTTGAATCTAGCCTAATGTATTTATCAGACAAGGAAGACAGTGTTGGTCTGTAATAAATAGGCCTGTTCTTTTCAGGCCAAGGACACAGAAAGAAGAGTGAATAGTCAGTACTTCATTCCAAATCAAGAAACACATCCCAACCCATGCAGTGCCCCTTCTGTGGTGGGGAAACGAGTCAGAGGGGGTCTCTCTGGGCACCTGCCCCACAAGCTGTCCAAGGGAATGCACCCTCAGTCCCAAGTCTTCAGGGAGAGCCACGTGGCAGCACCGCAGTCCGTAAGGAACTGTTGAGACCCTCTCCTCCATTCACCCCTCACTTCCTGGTCTTCAGCCTCTCCCCTCAACATACATACATATACCCTACCAGCTCCCTGGACTGTTCTCCCCACCCTAGAGGCCCTGCCTTTTCTGATCCCCACTGTGGCCTGTGGCCATTCATTCCAGGACTTTGGATGGGGATGGAAAGGGGCGGACAGGAGCTCTTCAGAAAGGAGCATGTAAGACACAAGGGAACCCACCTCATTGTGCAACTTCAACTGCCCGCAAATCCACCCTGCCGACTCTTGGCTGCTTTGGGAAGGAGCTGTTAACTTTCAACCTTGGATTGAGAATCATTTCAGATGCTTTCAATAATCAAGACATCTTTCATTTTAATTCATTCATCAAAGATATTTTTGCTGGGATGTTGATTTGGTTCCTTTTTTAACTTCCTTTGTCCTTGGAGGAAGTAAATAGCAAATTGCCTGAATGTGGAATGTCGTTAGTAGAGCTGCCTTAATTGGCTAATTTGCTTATATCTCTACTGGAGTGCAATCAGAAAGTGTCTTCATAAGTTAAGTTAGTGACAATGGCCTTTCCTTCCACAGCTGCAGGTGGCATGGAGGGGGGAAGGTTTGAACATATTCCCATCCACTCACCCTAAATAAAATACCCTCATCGTCACACATCAGCCAGTCCATTCTAATACGGTAGAAGCTGAAACCTGCAAACCTCATAAGAGTCTTTGGAGCTTTTCAAATTGAGGAGGGAGCGAGGGAGCCTGTTAGTTTATGCTCCTGAGTCTTCAAATCCTGTGGAACACTGGCTGGGGGTCTGGAGACCACTAGACCACACCCCCACCCTCCTACCTGCTATGGCTCACCCAGCAGTTAGTTCAAGTCTCCAGGGGCCTCCTTTTTCCACAGTGGAGCAAAGAGGTGCAGTTTATGGGGAAGGGTCCCAGCAGGGCAGCTTCCTCCCAAGTGTGTGTGGAGCAAAGGGGACGTTGCCCGCTTTCCCAGACTCCCCTCTGGGCCAAGGTTCAGCCCCAGGTCCAGGTGTCTCTAAGGACCTTGCAGCCCAAAGGACACCGCCCTTCCTGCTACAAATCTTTCCTCAAACAGCAGATAAACCGTGGTCAGAATCTTTTAAATCTCTACATTCAGGTCGATTTCTCCCCTCTCTTCTTATGATTAATTGGTTTAATCATATTTCTTTACTGGGCATCATTATCTTAGATGCCCAGCTTTAGTTTTGTGGCCAAGGGACAGGTTTATGGCTCCTCTAAACCTCCATTTTCTTGTCTTTTAAAGATTGTTGGAAATAGATGAATAAGGTGGCAGAAAGTACCAATCCCAGTGCCTGGTTCAGACATGTTGATCAATCAATTCCTGCCTGCCTTCCTCCCTTCTAGCCTGCCTCCATCCTTCCTCCCTTCATTTCTTCCTTCTTTTTTTCCTCCCCTCTCTTTTTCTCTTTGCCTTATTATCCCTCTCCTGAATGACAGAGAGATAATTGCTCTTCAAACCTGTTTAGATTTATCCTTTAGGTGGTAAAAGCCACCTGTCTGATTCCTCCTGTCACACCAAGTCGGCGGTCCTGGGAGCTATTTTTACAGGGCAGGCAAAGGGCCAAAGGCTTTCGCCTGAACTCCATTCCTGTTCCCCACCAGATTTATTTGATTTTATCTTGATTTTTTCCCCCACTTATTATTTTGAGAAGTGTCAAAGCTACAGAAAAGTTTCAAGAGTATCTACAGTGAGCCCACACACACCGCACCCCTTTATCTCAATCACCAGCCATGACACGGCGCCCAGCTTGCTTCATCCATGTGTATTATTTATGATACGCATCTGGGTTTTTTCCTGTTTTTGGCCTAAACCATTTGAAAATGTGATGCAAACAGCATGCTATTTCATGCCTAAGGACTTTGCTGTGAATGTCATTAAAAAAGACGATCCCCTACAAAGTATCCAAGCCATTTTTACCCTCATAATATTTAATGGTGATGCAGAAATATAGTTGACTATACAAGCCAAATTTTGAGGGTTTTTTCCTTAGTTCTGGGATCCTATAAATGATCGCGCTTTGCCTTCGGTTTTAGCAAGTCACCCTGCCTTTTGTCTTTCATGATTTGATTGTTTGCTTTTATAACATTTCATCCTGTACAGAATGCTGGGAAGTGCTCAAAGGAAGATGAGGACAAATCAAGGATGCAGAAGTTGGGATAAGAGGTCTCTGGTCAAATTAGGAATCTTTGCATATAAAATGATTATGGTGATGAATATGAGTAAATATGAGTATAGAAGCAAAAAAAAAAAAATTCACGAGCCGATGACAGTGAAAGTGATTGGGAGAAGAGACAGTTTTTCCTCGTGGAAATCCAAGCTTTCACTGGATAAGGCTTCACTGAAGGACAAGACCACCCTCTGCAGCTCTCAGCGTAATCATCCACCCAGGCACAGACAGGCAAGGGACAACAAAACCCCTGAGGGGAATATTGGGGTGATCTTTGGATATCCAAGGGCCCCATAATACCACCCCACAAGTCACTCGGCCGTTCCAAAGGCAGAAAGGCTCCTTTCAAAAGAGAGATCTGGCAAACACCCTTCACCCAAGATCTCACCTGATGTCCCCGTGACAGGTGAATGGACTCAGCCTCCCTGCAGCGATCCTGGCTCAGTGCTTAGCCCGAGCCCACCGGGACACGGTCACACCCACGGACGGGGGCGCTGGGGCGTCTGCAGGCTGGGGCCCTGCTCCCTCTGACCTCACCTGGGCAGTGGGCCACACCCCGAGCTCTGAGCTCTGCCTGTGTCCGGCCCCGCGCTGGGCCTGGGCAGGGAGATGGGCCTCGGCCTCCAGGGCTGGAGACCAAGCTGGGGAGCCCACGTCCTTGGGGCCCCAGACCCACGGACCATCCAGGTGGCTCCCAGATGATCGCAACTTCCCCGCCAAAGAGAAAAAGAAGAACAGATTTGTTTTCGCTCCTGTCAAACCAGGCAGGCTGGTTTCAAAGCAATCTGTCGCTAGCGAGGTGCACTGAGGAGCAATCTGTGGGCCCCTCGCCGGCCCGCCGGGCACAAGGGCCGGGTCATTGGGATTATTACCGTGAGGCTGCCCTGGGGCTCCTGCTGCAACAGCATCCGAGGCGTCTCTCCAGCAGCATCAGCCAAGCACCGCAGGAACGGGAGCTCTTATCAGCGGGTCCCAGCCCCTCTGCAGCGCCTGGGCTGTGAGAAAGCCAACTTGGCCTCAGAGGGCGACAGCAGCTTCAGAGCCAGCCTGGGGAGCAGTGGGAGGGAGGTCGGCAGCGAGAGTCGGAGCTCTGGCTCTAGAACAGGATCCATGGTTGTAAATACCCAGCAGCCTCTGAGGTTGACGCCTGAGCTCCATTCACTGCGCGCACATATTTGAGGAGGGCCAACCACCCCCAGGCACGGCTGGGAACCCTGTGGATGCAGCAAAGACCAGAACAGGTGAAGACCTGGCTCCAGAAGCTGGCAGTCGCAGAGGAGGACGGACACCGAGACAGCCCAGGACACAAGCTCGGTGCAGCTGGTGCCACCTGAACCCTCGTTCCTGCCATTTTGGCCCCTTGTGGCTTTTTCCTGCCTCTGAGGTGGCCCCCAGCTGCAGGAGCCCGAGTGCCTGGAGCTGACAGTCCGGGAAGTGGCCCTCGGGGGACGGGCAGCAGCTGGGGGAATGTTCCCCGCGGCCTTGCCCCAGCACGTCCCCTAGGAGGCCCCACAGCATCCCAGGACCCCACCCCAAGGTGGCCGCCGGCTCAGCATCCTGCCAGGGCTGGCGTGATAGTCCTTCTCGTTCTGTCACTTCCCCCTCTCCTGCCCGATCACCCTGGGGTCACCCCCAGTCTCAGGGTTGGCTGCTGAAAGAGTCCAACCTAAGGCCCTATTTAAAGCCTGTGGTAGCTGCAGAAATAAGGAGCTGGCAGAGAGGGGCTGTGGTTGTATCAAGTGTTGGGGTACCATTGAATAAGGTTAAAAGCTAAGCCTCCAGGGCCTCCCTGGTGGTGCAGGGGTTAAGCCTCAGCGCTATGAAGCTGTCCACAGCCACTGAGGCCCAAGTTCAATCCCCGGCCTGGGAGCTGACCCACATGGCGCAGCAGACCTCTCCTGTCTCCCCACTGCGCCCCTTAGCAGTGTACTTCTGATCTGCCTGTTCTGCTCCCCACTCTGTCTCTGGTGAAGCCTCTCGCCGCCTCCGTTTCTTTTCCAGCAAGCAAGCTGGGGAAGCGAGTAGATAAGGGGATCGGTGAGGTCTCCATGGGAACCGGCAGCAAGACTGACCACCATGACCGGAAACCCAGCCCAGCCCCAGGAATTCAGAAGCAGAGGCCAAGGCACATCCTGTGTAAAGGGCCAGTGCCTTAGACCGCATCCCACAGATCACTGGTGCACATGGGCGCCCTGAGCGAGAAAACCTCAAAAACAGAGTGTAAAAGAGCCTCAAGTGCTTCTTCCCGAGCAGCCGTGTATCACCTGTCTCCCCTGCCCCCATGCAGGATTTCAGTGAATCCACCTTTCCTGTTCTCCAATCTGTCCCTGGTGAATTCTTTCACCCCTGTGCCGCCAGCCTCGCCAAGGGCAGTCCAGCGGGGAGCCCACCGAGAAGGCGCCACGAGAGCAAGTGCCCAGGAGGCGAGGCGCAAGCCATTTGGGAGGAGAGTGGGGTGAGTGGGGAGCAGAGCAAATACGACAACGACGGGGTGGGCGTGGGGCACCCATCTTGTCCTGGGGAGAACCATAGGATACTGGCAAGAACAGGGAGACCCCTGGAGAGAAGTGAGATTAGGGCCTCTGCACAGAGTACGGTGGGGTTGTTTATGCTGTTCCCTTTAGCTAGGATGCCCTTCCAGTACCTCCACATGTCCAACTTTAACTCATCCTTCAAGAACCATTTAGCCTAGAGACCCCCTCCCCCCGAGAGCCCAGCTGGAAATCAAATCCCTCTTCCTAGAGCAACCGGAGCTCACCACCGATACTCCTGTCCTCTCTTACGGATTATAGCTGCTTGTATGAGAGTCTCGTCATTCAGCTCTTCAGGAATTGAGCTCCCAGAGCTCTTGCCATGTCAACACAGCAACGAAGCCATCACCGTCCAAAAGTGTCCCCGAATGAGCTGACCATTATAAAATGAATCCATTTAAATGCATCCATTATAAAATGAATGAATCATGATTCATTATAAAATGAATCTCCCAAATCCCCTGCAGAGTCACACCGCATGTTCCCCATCTCAGCCGCCTCCGTGTCCTTGCATGTCCCTGAGGATGACGCGAGAACATCTGCCCACATCAGGCAAGCGCATGAAAGCCAATGGCAAAGTGAGAAAGTGAGCTCGCCACGCCACAGACGCCACGGATGCGGTGGACGGGATGGTGGGCAGCACTGCCAGTGCCTCCGATGAGTGAAGACGGCGGTGAGACCAGCAGGCCGGCTGCCGGGCACTGTCAAAGAGAAGGCGCATGCGTGTGGCGGACACGAGAGTCCTTCAGGATGCCGAGGAGCCCTGACATACTTTGCAAAACTCAAGATTTTTTTGAACAGTGAACATGACGAGTGTAATACAGGCAAGTTATAAGAAAAGGACACACACCAAAACAACCCGCCTTCCGTTCTCTATCCTGATCTTGTATAAGAAAACACATTTCCTGTAGAACTTGTCTTTTGATTTTTGAAGTGAAACTCTGTATCAACACTTGCTCACTCTGCTGTAAAAGTTGGAGTCCCCGTAAATTCTCTTGAAGGGATGATTTTTCTTGGTTCACAAGGACATCCTGTGCTTGTCTTATATCTCATGGACAATGAAAAGTTCTTGAGAATATAAAATGGGCATTTTTCTTCAGCCCAGACATATACAAGCCAAAGAATGTTTAAGAACAGAGGAACAAGCCAGAGGTGCCCCAATGTGCCCACGTGCAGAGGCTGGTTAGACGGGTGACAGATGCAGATACAAATTACCACTTCATGGTATGAACCCCAGGCAGCCCTCTGGAAAGCCTGGATTCTCTGGCTGAGCCCTCAAGAAACCAGCATGTAACCTAAGATAAAGAGGATGTTCAATTCTCTTGGACAGGAATGAACTATTTAATGAACAGTGCAGTATAACTGGTTTTCCATTTGCAAGAAAGTTCAAATTAAAATGGGTCCCCATTTCATGCCTCATGTGAAGCTAAATCTAGTGAATTATTAAGACTTCATTGTAAAAAAATAAAACAAAAAAGTAATAAGAAAATTTAGGGTAACACAGAGTTTGGGGAGAACTTATAAATCAAGACAGGGAATCCTGGAAGCATGGAAATAAAAATGGATACCTTTGAATGTTAAAATATTGTATGTCATGAGATTACATAAACAAAATCTACATCTAAACTATAAACCGACAAAATAATTTGTAAAGTAAATAATAGACAAAGGATTCATTTCTATAGAAGCAGAGCACTCTCACAAATCAACCCCCAAAAGAGGAAAAGATAATAAAAAAAAATTCCCAGAAGAGCAAACCCCAATTTAAGAAATATAAGGAAAGAAGGAAGGAGGGAAGAGAGGAAGGAAAGAAGAAAAAGAAAGACAAGAAAAACAGTAGAGAAAGGGAAAAGATGTTTGAATTCCCCAGTAGTCAGGAAATTTTGTATTCAGCTTTGAGTTATGACTTTGCCTAAAAGACTGGCAAGAGTTTAAAAGGCCTATAAATTATTTTACTGGCTGGGCTATGGGAGATGGGGGGGGAAGCATGTACTCTCCTCTAACCAAGTAGAAACGTAGAATATTACAGTCCTTTCTGACAGTAATCTGGCAACATTTAATAAAATTTTTTAAAGTGCACACCCTATCTATGTTCCCAGTTACTGAGCTCCTGGAAATTCATCCCATTTGTACCAAAATATACAGAAACATGTACTGTAACTTTGCTCAAATGATGCAGAACCAGAAAACAAAACAGGTTCCCACTTTTGGAGAAGTGGCTGAATATATCGCAAGTATATCTAACCTGTGGAATATTGTACTACATTGTAAAGAAGTAACTTTAGAGCTACCTGTGACTTCTACAAGGTATTGAGTAAGAACATCTAGACACCGAAAAATGTCCATATATACCATTGTCCATATATAATCCCATTTTAGTAAACAATGACACCCCCCCAAGAAAATGTCCTTTATACCTGTCAGTGCTTTTGTGTGTGCGTGTGTGTTTTGTGTGTGTCTAAGTGTCTTTTGTAGGAATCTGGAATTTTATGAGTACAAAGAAAAACAGGAAGGATACAGACTAGCTGGGGTTGGGGTTGGGTTTGAATATAGTTTATCTGTAGAGACAAAGAAGAGAAGAAAGAGAAGAGGGGACAAGAAGAAAAGGTGCCCACAATGGACACCCATGCCAAGTGACCCCCCTCCAGGAACACTGACAACTAAGAAACCATCTGGGCACAAGGTAAGGACGATGAACCCAAATCTTTATCTGCTGGGGCCAATAAGCAAATCATGGATGAGAAGAGAATTCATTGGCCAGGTCTCAAAGGATAAGGGAGATTTTGAGAAGCAAAGGTGGCAGCAAGAGGAAAAGATGGAAAGAATTCCTGGCAAAGGAAGTACTTTAAACAAAGGATTTTGGGGAGGAAAGATGGTTTGCTCATTCTAAAACTTTATTGAGTCTATGTGGTAAGCAAAATTCTTATATGGCACCTAAGATTTCTGCCCCTGAGGGTCCACATCCTAATGTTTAACACCTACCCCCTCACCCTGCCCCCAGTGTGGGTGGGGTTTGTAAATAGGATGGGATTTCATTGCCATGATGAGACTGTGCTATATGGCAAAGGCAGCAGGATCTTGCCAGTGTAATTAAGGTCCCCAATCAGTTGACTCTGAGTTCATCAAAGGGGAGATTAACCTAGGGGGGTCTGACCTAAAGTTCTGAACCCCGCAAAAGGTACAGAGTCAAAGCCAGAGCAGGGCTCTTCTGCTGGCAGTGGAGATGCAAGCTGCCTGGATTCTACAAATGCAAGGAAATGACCCACAACTACTTGAGCTTAGAAAAACCCTGCATGTCAGATGAGATACAATCTCAAGCTACACTTTGCAGCCTTTGAGACCCTGAGCAGAGACCTCAAAGTTGGGATGTCTGTTTTCTTTTCACACACTTTAAAAATATACATATTTCTTTTCACAGTTGTCGCCATTTGGGCGGGGAACACTGACTTTCCATTAATGGAAATTATATATAGTTGCTTGTTAAAATCAGCTTTGCCAAGGTACAACTCAAATACAATAAAAGTCACCTAATTTTAAGGGAACAATTTGATGAATTTTGACAAGTGAATGCAGTCTTATAACCACTAAAATGATCTAGAATATTCCATCATCCCCAAAAAGCTCCCTCTTGCCCCTGTACAATCTTTTCCCTTCACGAATTGTCCCTGGCAACTACTACTCTATCTCTCTAGTTTCGAATTTTATAGAATTGCATGAAAGCAGAATCAGTAAACAGATTCTTGTGTCTGGCTTCTTCACTTAACAAAACGCATTTGCGATCTATGCATATTTGTTTTTCCATGTGGGGTTGATCTTACTAGGTCAAGTGAATCTATGTACTCATACTTCACCTGCCAGCATGATGGCTGAAGTCTTCCTCTCTTTCTCTCCATGGGCTCCTGGGGTCTGGTCACAATATGCCCCCACCATGGGGGCAAGTCACCTTCCCTTTGGGCCAAGGGCAAAGCTTCAGTTCTGAGACCACCATGTGGGGTTTCCTCCTGCAGAGGCTTAACCTCTTGCTCCCAGCTTTCCCTTGGCAGCTTCTTCCACTGCTCTTTCTTGGCAAAGTAATCAGATACTTTGCCTTCCCAGAAGGATTCTGGTTATCAAAGCACCAATCAGAAATCTTGTAACACCTACATCCCTCTTAGGAGGTGCCCCAGGGGACTGAGGCTGTTGATTGTGCCAGAATTCTTACTCCATGTGCCTTGTGCTGGTGGGTCAGATAGGCCACGGCCCCAAAACACTGTGGCAGCTGGCTCGCTTTCAGCTGGGGGTGGGGGGGGTCCACCTGAATAATTCAAAGATGCCGTTGAGATTAGTAATCCCAAAAATGCCATTGAGATTAGTAATCAGCTGGCCATGAAATAGGGGGACTCCTGAGATCTAGCGATATTTCTTTGTGCGGCAGATCATTCCTTTTATTGTGGTCAAATGGTACAGCATCCCACTGTGTGTTTTCCCACTTACTCATTGATAGGTATTTGTGTGGTTTCCATCTCTGGCTATTATGAATAAAGCTGCTATAATCCCTTGAGTGTCAGCTATTATGTCTGAACATATGTTTTCGTTCCTTTTGGACAAATACTTAGGGGTGAGATCATTCAGTCAAAAGGAACTTGTGTTTAGCTTTATAAGAAACTGTCTTGAACAAGCAGTAGTGCCACCTGGATGATCACCAGTAATGAAGGCTAGTTCTACTTGCCCCAGGTATTTGTTGGCACTTGGTCTTGTCTATCTTTCTCATTTTAGCCATTCTACTGGGTGTGAGGGGTCTCCCATTGTGACTTTGATTTGCATCAACAAAGATGTTGAGCATCTTTCCACGTGCTTGGTTGCCATTCATAAATCTTGGGTAAAATATCTGTTTAGATCTTTTGGCTTTTTTTATCTGGCTGTTTATCTTCTCGATATTGAGTTGACCCCCTCAATCTCCACCATTTGATGTGGCTTCCATTATTGCATTTCATTGCATGGCAAAAGGGATTTCAGAGATGCCATTGAGATTAGTAATCAGCTGGCCATGAAATAGGGAGATTGTCTTGAATTATCCAGGTGGGCCGACATAATCACCTGAATCCTTAAAAGCAGAAGAGGAAGGCAGAGGAGGACTCCACCCACCGCTGCTGGCTTGAAGTCAGAGAAGACCAAGAGGGAATAGTGAGAAGGAAATGAGTTCAGCCAACAACCAGGGAAGGTGAAAGAGGCCCCAAGTTCCAGGTGAGAGCCACCCCTCCAGTGTCCTTGATTTTAGCCTGATAAGACCTTACAAGAAAGGCCAACCGATTATGCCAGACTTGTGACTTAACAAAACTAAGATAATAAATCAGTGTTGCTTTAAGTCATTAAATTTGCAGTCATTTGTTATGCCGCAAAAGAAATGTAATACACTGTCTCTTTATTAAAAGCAAAACAAAAAACCCACAAAAGTTAATTTAAGAGATCCATATGTTTCCAAGAAAAATAAGAGTGGATGTATTTGTTTGGAATCAAAGAATTTGCTCAAGCATTTACTATGCAAACAAAATGCACTTGCATGAAAAAACACAGCCCACCCACTCCAACTCCCCCCTGCCCCGAGGCAGGAGAATTTGCAAGCTCAGTTTCCCAGTTCTCCTCACACCACTGACATACTCCCTCTCCCAGCACAATGAGACAGAAATCTCTAGGTCCTTCATTCAGAGCCAAGCTGCTCACTTCCCAGATGACATCACCCCCGCGGGAGCCAGTCTGCTTGGTGGTGGGGGGGGGGGGGTTGG
>PVIJ01015915.1:0-34634 GCA_004024925.1 Scalopus aquaticus
GGGGGAGGGGAAGATAAGGGCACAAAAGGGAATAGAAAAGAATACAAGGGACCATGGAGATGGATCACGGGTGAATTGGTGGTGGGCTACCCAAGGGGAATACAAAATGTAAAAGACATAAATAACAATAATAAAAAATAAAAAAATAATAATATTTAAATAGGTTTTTAAACTCTATCAGTAAGTAATGATTGCAAATTTTATCCCAGCTCAAGGGAAGCCTCCCCTTCCTGCAGTTATTAATTTGGCTAATAAAAATATAATTTTCATACAAAAAAACCCACTTTTACCCAAGAGGCAGTTTATTTTGAGTTCTATTCTTGAAAGATAATTATATCAACATCATATAGTAGGTAACGATTGACAACATACTCTGTTGTAATACTTTGGGTAATATAGTCAGTTTTGGATTAGCCAGGGTATTTGATATAACAATTCAAATGAAATAAAATTCCAAAGTAGTTATATTTGACTTATATGCTCAGTTGCCTTCTGATTGATTTATTCAGAAAATATTTGAGTGCCTATTCATGCAGAATATTGTGCTTGGAGCCCTAAAGATATTATGACCTCAGTAGGGAAATGAGATAGTGTATCTATTAATGTTGTGGATCAACACACCAAAATTTAGTCATTTCAAACAACCACCACCATTTATTTGCTCACAATTCTGCAGTTTGACCAGACCTTAATGAAGACTGCTCAAGTGTATTTCACAGCCCTTTGGCTGAAACAGCATGGCTAGTACCGACAAAGGTTTTACCCACTCTTTAGCATCTCAGCTGAGATGACTAGAACAGCTGGGAGCTGACTGGGTCCTCTTCCTAGTCTCCTATTCAAGACGTCTCACTCTCTCTTCCCATGGACCTACGCTCCAGTGGAACAGTGTCTCAGGACTCTAGTGAAGCAAAAATGGAAGTTATCAGGTCTTTTGAAGCCTAGGCCCTAATTGGCACTGTGTCACATCCCTTGCATTCTGTTGGCCAAAAGGTCACAGGCTAGCCTGGACTCAAGAAGAGGAAAAATAGAGTCCACGTTTTGATTGGAAGAGCAGTATATGTGCACAAAGATGGGAGAACGTGTTTGTGGCCATATTCCCAAACAACACAAATAATTGCTATCCAAGGTAGAAAGTAGGAAATACCATTCAAGGACAGAGTGAGAGAAACTTCATGGAGGAGGTCATGGTGGAGCCTGATCTTGAGTCGTGGAGTAGTTTCATGGAGACAAGAAGACACTTCAAGCAGAAGGAACAGTGTGTACAAAAGCTGAAAATTAATTTTTTACTGGATTCTAAGCAATTTATTACTCTAAGGCACATGCCAAATAATTTTTTTTAAGATTTATTTTTTATTTATACATACACGCTGGGATACAGGCCAGAGGCGTGGGGTGGCGAGAGGGTTCACCAGAGACAGAGTGGGGAGCAGAACAGGCAGATCAGAAATACACTGCTGAAGGGAGCAGCGGGCGAGGCAGGAGAGGTCTGCCGCGCCATGTGGGATTCTCCCTGGCCGGGCGTCGAACTCGCGTCGCCTCTGCCGACAGCTCCACAGCTCAGCGCTTAACCGCTGTGCCACTGGGGAGGCCCATGCCAAATAATTTTGATGAAGCACCAAGAAACATGCTGAGGAAAGGAAGAGACAGGTTATTCTCAAACTGCAAATTAGTAAGGAAACCACCAGAAAAAGTACCATTGTTCAGTTGGCAAGTGAACTCGACACAGAACACACATTATTATTGATAATTTCTGTATTTCGGTACCTGAAATCTAAACAAATTGCATGGGTAAACAATATGCATGCTTAACTAATTGGTAATTTTGAACTTGGGTCTGTTTTTCTTAAGGCATTCATCCAAAATTGAGTTCCTACTCTCTGTTGGGCATTATTCTGGAAACCACAGCTACATCAATGAGCAGAACAAAATCACTGCCCTCACAGAGCTGATGTTGTAGTTCTAGGAGACACACACTAATCAATGAGCTGAACACATCAACTCTATAGCAGCTTAGAAGGTGAAAAGGACTATGGGAGAAAAAATAGAGCAGCTAGAGGGACAGGGAGTACTAGAGAAGGGGTTGCAATTTTAAATTCAGTCATCAAACCAGGCTGCTTTGAGATGACATATGAGCAAGGAGAGAGAGAGAGAGACACACACACAGAGAGAGCACACACACATACAGTGTGATAGCCAAAGGAAGGGTTTTCTGGGTAAAAAGGACAGCCATTTCAAAGGCACTAAAGTGAGAGTGTATCTGACCTGTTCAAGGAATAGCACGGAGACCAGTGTGGGTGCCATGAAATGAGCAAAGGAGGGACTGGATAGTAGGTGAGGTTAGAGGGGGAAGGCTGTGCAGGGGTTTTTGACTTTTACTCTGAGAGAAATGAGCATTCACTGCCGAGTTTTGTTGGTTTTTTTTAAGATTTATTTTTTATTTATACACACAAGCTGGGGTACAGGCCAGAGGCGTGAGGCCGCGAGAGGGTTCACCAGAGACAGAGCGGGGAGTAGAACAGGCAGATCAGAAATACACTGCTGAGGGGAGCAGTGGGCAAGGCAGGAGAGGTCTGCCGCGCCATGTGGGATTCTCCCCGGCCGGGCGTCGAACTCGCGTCGCCGCTGCCGACAGCTCCACAGCGCAGTGCTTAACCGCTGCGCCACCAGGGAGGCCCTCACTGCCGAGTTTTGAACAAAGACAATGACTTGACTTTCCACAGTGTCACAAATATGTTGCTCTGTTGGTTATACCTGGAGTAGAGCTCAAGGGTGGAAACAGAAACGGGAACTGGTCCTGCCTGACTCAGACCAGAGTGGTAGCAATGGAGGTGGTAAAAAAGAAAGAGAAGACTGCATCATTTTGAAGATTATGTCAACAGGATTCGCTAACATGCTTCAGTAACTTAGGTAACATAAAGCAGTAGCATTCAGGATCTTGTTACAGGGATTGCCAATGTAGTGGGCATTGTAAGACTTTATTAACAGTACATTTCACTTGGCTAATAATTTAAAGTGTCACATGATGTGTTCATACTTTTAATAAAGCAATCTATTAGCTTTTCTTCACATTTACATATTATATATTCATTGACTTATCTGTACATAGATTTCATTTGTATGTAGATTTTAGTTTCTGTAATTAAATTTTTTGCCAAACCTTTCTTCCCTTATACTTAATAAAGAAAATAATAAAGAAAATCATCTGTTTTATCTAGCCAAAAATATTCTCATATTCCTGCCTTCTCTCTCCCTCTCTCACCTCCCTCCTCCCCCACCCTGGCAAATAATTCAAAACATTAGGTTTCCCAAAAGTTCTAGCATTACATTGATTAATAATATATTTTTCTTTACTTGGTAGGCATTTCTTGTGGAAATCATCATAATCAGGTCTAAAAACAATTGTCTGATTATATCAAATTAGAATTGAGTATATGATACCACATGACCTATAGTGGAAGCTGCTTGCTTTGGAGAAAAGCAGTTTCACATGAATTTGCATTAAAAAGTAATTGCAGGGCCTCCCTGGTGGCCTGGGGATTAATCTGAGAGCTATCAAGGTATCACCCACCTGAGTTCCATAGCAGCCAGGCAGCTGACCCACATACAGCTCAGCAGACCTCTCCTGCCTCACCCACTCCTCCCTTCAGCAGTGTGTTTCTGTTGATCTGCCTTTTCTGCTCCCCACTCTTTCTCTGGTGAACCCTCTTACCTCCCCTGGCCCCTCCCCCGCACTACTGGCCTACACCCCAGTTTGTCTATGAATGAATAAATATTTTTTTAAGATTTCTTTATGCATGTAAGAGCTGGAGTGTAGGCCAGAGGTGGGGGATGGAGGACGGTGGGGGGGGGGGCAGTGAGAGGATTCTCCAGAAACAGAACGGGGAGCAGAACAGGCAGATTGACTGAAATACACTGCTGAGGGGAGCAGCGGGCGAGGCAGGAGAGGTCTGCTGTGCCATGTGGGTGCTGCAGTGGCTGCAGATAGCTTCATAGTGCTGAGACTTAACCCCTTGCACCACTAGGGAGGCCCAATCCTTAAAAATAAATAAATAAAAACTAATTCCATAATCCTTTGAAAATTCAGGTGTGTGTCATCACAAAACAGGGTCTCCCAGAAGCCACACTGGGGACATTCTGGACTGGGCATTTTGTTGTGGGAGGCTGTTCTGTGTATTATAGGGTGCTGAGCATCCTCGCCTCTACCCATTAGATGCCAGTGGAATCTCCTCCCAGTTGTGACAGTCATAAATGTCTCAAAACATTGCAAAATGTCCTGTAGGGAGCAGGAATCATTCACCCCTGATTAAGACTCACTCTCACAGTGTGTTTGTTTGTTTGAAGATCCCCTGGCTGGGGATCCAACTCATGCTGCAGTGGCTGGTGATAGCTTGATAATGCTAAGATTTTAACCCCTGTGCCACTAGGGTGGCCCCTGTTTTACGCTTTTCTTTTGCTCACCCCTAAATTAAAAGTACTTTATAAAGAAATGGTGCAGTTGTCAAGGGAATAGCAAGTCCTGGCTCCTTGCCAGCCTTCAATGGCTCCATTAAGCAGGGAGAGTTGGTAGAACTTTCTTGTTTCTCTTAATTCCTGGAGACAGCCTCGCAATGCATTGCCTGGGCAGAGACAGACCAAGCAATCCTCAGACCTTTCTGTGACTCTGACCTACTGATATACAAGTTTAATAACTGAAATTGAAGCTAGGCAGCTTCTCTAATGCAAACTGCTACATGTACAATCACTTTATTTTCCGAGTGGGGCCTGTGCCTGGGAGGTTTGGGGGCTGTTTTTAGTTCTCAGAATTGCGCAAAACCTCAGACACTCAACCCAGAGGTTCCACCCGATCATTTCTCTGTGTGCTTCCTTTAAATGGTTTTCCTTGCTAACCCGTTAACACGCCTGGCTGCTCTCTGGCCCCTTCTGGTCTCAGTTCTCCTTTCACCTGCTTAGGGCCAGACTTTTTTTTATAAATGGTGTTCATCACATCACTCTAGTTGCCGAGGCACTGTGGATATTGCAGTATTTCTTCCTCTATTGATCTGGTTGCTGACATTTCCTTTACATCTCTTACCACATCTCCCAAAAGTCCCTCGTGTTGTATAAAGAAACTTAAATACTCATTAAAATGAAAACTCATTCTTTATTATAAAAAGCGCAGTGGCTAATCTTCTGTGCTACTTAAGGTTCTTGATCATACATATGTTCAGCCTGAACGTGTGACTTTATCATTATTAAGCTCATGCTCATCAAATCATCATAAATTTATCTTGTGTTTCTCCTATGCTTTTTCCTCCTACCCCCTTCTTCTCCCACAAAAAAATCAACTCCATGATTTTAAAATAACTACTCTTTTGCTTATTAGATGTGAATCTTCATTGCTCCTCTCCTGAGCCAGGGGTAGGGAGCATGTATAACCAGCTGTGAGTTTGGAGACAAAGATCTCCTCCCATGATAGAATTGCCAGTGTACCTCTGTGCTTCCTTTGTGGTTTACCAGCAAGACTTCCTTGAATTCATCTTGCCTTCCCTTATTTGTTCATTATTACTCCCACCCTACAAACTGCACAGCCAGGAATAGTCTGTGGGAGTCCTTACCAAATCAGAACAAGATTAGCTCCATCTCTTCTACCCATGGAGCAGAAACTTACTTCCAAGTTGAGGAGTTCATCTTTAATTTTGCTTATCCAGTCTTTGGATGATTGGCGTTCATAATTAGTTTGACAGCTGCCTTAAGAATATGCACATGAAAAGGATGAGGGAATTAAATATTTGGCATGCCTGTTTTCTATAGTTCAGATGTAATCTTCTTGACATTTAAGTCAGAATTCAGGGTTTGTGAAATTAAGTTTCACTATAACTCAGAGGCCCTGAAAATAGTTTTTTCTGAAATTTATACTTCAAAATTGGTATAAACTTAGGAACTTTTTCATATAAAGTATTTACCACACATTAATTCTTCAATTACACAAGCAATTCAACATGATTTACAGTCACCTATGCAGGAAAGCACCTATGGTATAAAGATGAATATGGTGATAAACTCAGTATATAGCCCAGTACAGGGAATTAAAGGGGTCATCTTGTCACAGTAAGTTAAAGAGAAATCACATGTCTCTTCTCATTTTAAATGTAGGGACCTCTATTTTAGTATTATTTAAAGTAGTGGTGACATAACGTAATTTTTTTTTAAAGATTTATTTTATTTATACATATGAGCTGGGGTACAGGCCAGAGGCATGGGGTGGCGAGAGGGTTCACCAGAGACAGAGCGGGGAGCAGAACAGGCAGATCAGAAATACACTGCTGAGGGGAGCAGCGGGCAAGGCGGGAGAAGTCTGCCGCGCCATGTGGGATTCTCCCTGGCTGGGCGTCGAACTCGCATTGTGCACTGCAGACAGCTCCACAGCGCAGCGCTCAACCGCTGCACCACCAGGGAGGCCCATAAAGATTTATTTATGCATACAAGATGGCGTACAGGCCAGAGGCGTGGGGCGGCGAGAGGGTTCACCAGAGACAAGAGGGGGGAGTAGCACAGGCAGATGGATGGAAATACACTGCTGAGGGGAGCAGGGCGAGGCAGGAGAGGTCTGCCTAGCCATGTGGGAATCTCCCTGGCTGGGTGTCGAACTCACATCTCGGCTGCCGACAGCTCCACAGCGCAGTGCTTAACCACTGCGCCACCAGGGAGGCCCAACATAACGTAATTTTTAGAAGTTCGGTTTTCTTCAGTTTGTAAGTGTGTGATGAGATTGTATCAGTATAGCTCATTTTAGTGAAACTATTGAGTATCTTCCAAGGTTTCCTTTTAGTCCTTTGAGTTTTGGCTTAAAAACTTGTGTAAGAATGAAACTATTGGTATAATTGGAGAAAGCTAGATGTCTCAGGAATTCCTGGTCAAAGTTGAGTTATTCTGTGATTCTCACATCTACGAAAAGACTAGATTGGACATCTGTTTAGAGCCAGCACTCAGTCACCAGGAGTTCCCAGGTCTGCCTTCACCTCTGCAAATTAATCAACCAGAAATCAGATTGTGACTAAAAAGGAATAGATGTACATTGTAAATAATGAGGCCAGCATGTTTGGTTTTTTTTTTTTTTTTTTCAGCTTTCTCTGAAGAGTCCCTTCTCTCAGTTAAGCATTAAAGTGGAGGGGAAAAAACTTTCCTGTTCTTTTTTAATGAAAATTACACATGTGTTACAGAAATCCCTAGTTATTTTGAACATATGGCTCTTGGGGAAACCTGTACAGTGAATTGTGTTCTACATACTAATTCAGGAACCAAACATGCTATGAAAATAAAGGCTTGGAAGTGCTATGTGAATTTAAACTTTTTGAGCACTGGAAAAAAATTACCATTTAGATAAAAAGTCTTTAAGCAGTCTCTATCTAATGCAGTAGTAGTGGTGTACAGTTAATTGATTCTATTTAGCTGTTTTAGTTTTGTTCTTACCTGAGCAGAGAATGCCAAGTACCATGAGTTGAGAAAGAAAGAGAAACCATAGCTCCAAAGTTGCTTATGATCTCTTTGGGAAGACAAAACACACATTTTAAAACATTTTTTAATTATGATTTGTAGAATACAGAACACAGTCATCAGTCCTCTTATTGACATTAAATGGAAATGACCATTGAGAAATATTTACTGACATATTGAAGAAAATTTAGGTGATTTTATGCACTTTACTTTTTTCAGCAGTAAATTTGGCATACTTTAGGGTGGTGATTACAATCCAACATAGAAAACATATATAAGCAGAGTGCATCGCATACAGCAAGTTCTTAGTAAATGATAGCTACTTAGTTACCATCCAGTTTAAAAACAGTACCTATGAGTTACATATTTTTCTGTTCTATGAATCATGAAATTTAACACTTAAAGGTAAAAAATTTGCTGAAAATTCTCCAGTTAAATGAGCTGGTAGGATTGAACCCAAGGACTCTTAATTCCACAGACCAGTCTCTTAAGTATGATACTATTATACCTCCTTATCCCTTATTCATTTATTTCACAAAAAACAGTAGAATATACTTACATGCTAGGTACTATTTTTCATAATTAACATTCCTTACATTTAATACAGAGGAAAATATACAAGCTATGATTAAGATCGACATATGACAATGTACTAGCCTTTTATCTTGACAAAGCATAATCCAAATATTTAAGCACATTTATAAATATCTGCTTAATATTGGAATCAGTAAATATTGCCTTTCTAGTAGTGAGCCAAATACCAAAATAATGTGTTGATAAAAAAAACCTTCTACTTTTACAATGTATTATTCATGCATTTAGGTAGGACTTAAATGAGGACATTACTCTTTTCCCTTTACTCATTTCTAAAGTTACTGACAAACATTAACCATAGGTAAACCCATATATTCTAACTAGATTCTACTACTAGAAAGAAGTCAGAAACTATTTGCTTCTTTATCCCAATTGTGAAATACTATTTTCTAAATAGAAGCATCCAATTCAGCTTAAACAGAAAATGTTGGTTTCATATGCAGTGGGATCCCCTTTTAATATGCTGGACTTTTATCTCTGAAAGTCTCAGCCATGTCAACTTTCGATATAAGTAGAACATAAAGTGAGTTTTATGAATATATAAACCAAAGAGGGATTTTTTTTTTTTGGTGCCGCTTATCAAGCGAACTATGACCTATTAATCTTGTAGTTTAGTGTCTAATAGAATCCTATGAATTCTTATCTGGTGGTATTTTTCATTCCAAAGTCAACCATAGGATTGAACATGGGATGAACCAGATTTTATAAAGAGATTATGTAGTGTCTTCTTAAATGTTTTATCTAAAAGAAGAAATATAATGGGATCTGTGCTACTTCTAGCTGATGCAAGACAGGTGAGGATGTTTTTTATTTCTACTAAATAATTCAATTGCTCACAGTCATCTGTGTGATGTAGAACAAAAAAAATGGGTTTAAAAATGCTATATGGAAGAAAGCAAACTACTAGTAGAGTCTGGATGACCAAAAGATGCCTCTTCACAGAACGGTAAGTCAAATCTTTTTCCATAATGGATGTACAGGTTCTTACTTTTCTCAGGTGGCTAACAAAAGAGTAGTATGATGTTAATACTACTAAAAATGAAAATCCGATAAATGTGGTTCCAATGAGGCCTGCAACCTGGGAGAACACAGCTCCTAGTTCCATCTTTTTGTTATAGCACTTGCCATCAGTAGTATCAGTCTCTTTAACTAAGTAGTATATGATAACTGGAACAATTATGCCTAGCACAGTTCCCCATATGTAAACACATACTTTTCTAGCAAAATTGGGCTGGCGAAATCTTTTCAGCAAATGACCATAAAATATTTTCTCATAGCACGAAGTGATCTCTTGGACAGAGTCCTTTTTCATTAAAGTAGCATAGCGGCTAATGGCAATCCAACTTAAAATTAAGAGACTGACAAACATACTTACATGCATGGATAGAGTTCCCAGAAAATTGACCACCTTGCATGCCATAGAGTGATAATCCCATTGAAAACCTTTCCAGAAATAGTAACCCATGAACGGCATAGCACTGCACACAATTAAGTTTGCAGTCACAAGATGTGTTAGGTAGATATGTGTTGATGTTTTCTTACCTATTTTTGTTAAAAATACCCATTGAGAGAGTGAATTGCCAAAGAGACCAATAATACAAAGTAAGGTATAAATGATTGGTAAAACTGCAGAGGAGATCTGGGATGGTTGAATAGTAGTACATCCTGAGCTGTTATTCATTTATATCAGATTTTCTTGAATTTTTGTCACAGGAGCTAGAACAGAATTAACAGATTTTTAATGTTAAAGTCATAGATGTTATTTAAATTTAAGTTTATTTCTTTTTTAAAAGTATTAGATGCAAAAGGAAAAGTATAGGTGCCTTCTCACCTTTTCTAATCAGGATTTTCCAATTGAAATATAAACAATAGGTTGATTATTGTGATGGATAGTCCCTGTGTCTAAAAAACAAAATTTGATAAAAGTAGGTAAGAGAAGTACTTGTCTATAATCCAGTACTATTTGAAGACTCTCTCAATACCACATACTTAAGAAAGATCCTTAATTGATCAGAAGGAAGTGTAGGACTAAGAACAGATACCAAAATCCCAGGATCATTAGCAAAGGTCATCAGTAAAATTTCTCATTAAAATTCTGATGCTAAACTGTCGAATCTTCAATTAAAAGTTTACTTTAAAATTGTGTCACAGCTGTACTTGCTGTTGTTGGTTAGCGCCCTCATGTGTCTTCATGTGTATTTAGTATGTTGGTTTTTCAGAGAATGATTTTTTTAGAAGATATTTTAATCACAGCATAAATGCAGGTGTGGTTTTTGTATGTCTTATTTTTAAAACCTTCTTGCTTCAGAGGATATACATGGAGTGCTAAGAGTCACATACAAGCTTCTTTTTGTTTGTATTTTTCTCATTTCCTTATTTCTTTCAGATGGGAATAACAAAGAAGTTATTAGATTTTGATCAAATAAAAATCACGAGCTCTGTTCAAAATGTGTTTTTCACCATATTTGTCTGGGGACCACATTCTCAGCTTTTTTATAACCTGGAGCTGGAAATCTCAAATCATTTTTTAATCACATTCTCTTTGGTAAACACAAAAGTTTTGCCTTATATGCCTTCTGAGATTTTTATATGTCCCCAGTCCCTCAGGATGACTTTATTCTCTACCCCTCTTCAGAATCACGCTTATATTTTTTTGCATCTTGGAGTACAAAAATAGGGATTTTCCCCCCCATTGCAGTATAATTTTGAAATTTTTTAAACCAAACAACTCCCCCCCAAACATTTGAAAGTTTGAAGTCTGTACAGTGTCTCTATGTTCTAATACTGATATCCTTAATGTCTACCAGTGTACTAACATTTTATTTATGTATTTGCAATCTTTCACTTAGAAAATAACCCATGTGCTTCAGCATGAGTTTGTATCTGAATTCAGTGCATGCTGGCAAATTGAAATCTATTTGCAGTTAGTTTATATCCAGCTATAAATATATAAAGCCCAATCTGTAATTTGATCTATTTAAAAATCAGTCAAATAGAGAATAAAACAAGTCAATATTTTAAGAAAAATTTATCTACACCATGTATATTTTTATCTTACATAAGGAATAGCGCTTTCTTTTATAAAATTAAAGAATGCATTAACCCCTGCTTCTGTAGATAAAACATAACATGCTAAAATCTTACAAAGGTGATGATGCTTCTGTATTACTAGGTAGTGTTCCTTTTTTTTTAAACTAGACCATCTTCTACAGTGTCTGGTATCTCATATTATTCATACCACTGCCTTGCTCTTCTATTTCACACTAGCTAGCAAATGCTTAAAAGAAGGAGGTAAAAAGATTTGCAGAGACTATCTTTATCAAGCAGATGTACTTGTATCTACTATGTACCTCTTTTTAAAAAATACCTGATTATAAAATTTGGAAAATACTATAAAGCCTAAAAAAAAAAAACAAATAAAAACATCATGTTACATGTATAGAATTGTTCTCCAGAAAATATGTCTGTATCCCCCTAACAGAATGCCTGTTCTCAAGTCATACAAACATTCTATCTCTAAGTTTCAAAGCTCTAACTTTAGTTACTAGCAATCATCTACTTAATTAACATGCTGATAACTTTCTTCATGATCAGTTCATGAAATTTAAACATTTTAAGTCCTGTTAGAGATTTCAGAATTAACTTCCAAAAATAAAAGTGAACTAAATAATCAGCCTTACCTGTACGTGTAGTTTATGCTAAGCAATGCTCTCTTGTTCAGGGCAGTGATGCTAAATTTCAAACTTGAATTTCTCCAATCATTACTCTTCCAGTATCCTTCAGTTTCAAGCAGTGTGAATAGATTCTTGCATGACACCAACTGTAGTGGGAAGAAAAAGAAATTAAACAGTATTGAATAAATTCAATGGTTACGGTAACTACCTCCTCACAAAAAAACCTCATTTCTCTATTTCTGTAGTATACAAGGAAGTTGGTAGACAATATGTATTGTATACTGTACGTACTTCCTTATGATGACTTCATGAAATTAGTCTTCCCTAGCAGGATTAGCTTGCATGACTTAGGGCAAAGAGTTTATCCACATGGCTAGTTTTATACAACAGAGTTGTAGAGGGAACCACTTTATATAATCCAATAAAATATTGGCACAAACTTGTTTGTAAAATTATTTGTGGATGATTTATATGCAATACATCTTTATCGAGAAAAAAGAGAAACAAAATTCAAGTTTTCTTACCTGTAGCAGCTTACTAGAGTGAAATATCACAGAGCTGGACTAGAACTTCACTATCACCTATAGATAAGAATCTTTGTTTTGAGGATGAAGCAGACCCAGAGCAGCACAGTAAGGCAACTGAACCAAGAGTCTGAACCCAGACTCTTTATTAATGAACTAAGCCATTCTAACAATTCAACCAATTGCCTTGAACTGCCTCCATTTGGATTCAAATTAGTACATTGTTTGGAGTATTTCATATGGATTTGGGAATCCCAGGAAATGCCTGACTCTAAAGACCAAATATGCCTAGGGTAAAATGAATAGTCATATTATGATATAAAGAATTGTGAAACCAATTTTTTGTATAAGGATTGTTTAATCAGTCCCTGAACTAGTAATTAAATAAAAGCTGAAGAGTCAGACCTGCGTCAGGCATTATGCTCCCTTCAGTAGTTAAGCCAGTGGGAGTCTGAAAATGGGAACAGAAATCTAATTTCATCAAGCCTGAGCACTTTTGTTATCAGTAAAGTTCATTTAAAATTAATAGAAGTACTTTGCCATTTCTCATAGCCGCCAGTGCTTATTTCATGTTCTTTGCATAAATTCTCCCCAGTATTTGCTAATATTTCCCTCTAAAATAAAAATGAGAATTATCTGCATTTTGTTCTGCTGTTATTCTTTGGAATGCTTGCCATTGTTTGAGTGCAGGATTCTTCTAGGGCTGGAGAAACAATTAAAAAAGTATCAGATGGGTTTGCAAAACAAAAGCGATCAATTTAATAACATACATATGAAGAATTCACATGGTGATAAGTTCTAAAGAATAATGGGCAAGAACAGAAATATTTATCCTGCATTTTAGGACCTGTGGCATCAAGCACAGAGAGGGGGAGATGTCAAGTGACAGACAAGAAGGAGGTGACCTCATCCTTACTCTGAGATGAGTTTCTTACATGTTTACCTATAAACCACGATCTGGATAACCCCTCCCCCAAACTGCATTATTTTCTAGGTTATAGGAGGGTAGACAGTGATTGCTTTTTGATTAGGAAGTGGTCAGAAGCTTAAGACATAATTGATCTCTTCATCAATTAGGGAACAGAGGGCTTGGGCAAGAAGAGAATTTTTCCTAGTCTTCAGTGTCCTCATAGCTCTCAACTCAAAACAATCTGCATTCTTTAAGTAACAGTAATAAACTTTATTGGTTTTGATTGACCTCTAGTTCCCATACCAAGGTGACAAAAAGATCTACTCTCCTACTATTGAGAAATGCCTGTCTGACCCTTTTTAGGGGACTAACCCCACACCATCATTTCACTGAAAACAATGATGCATCTAGAGTTATATGGTCATTGATTGCAAAGTGATTGGTTTCTGGAATTACTTTAACTTCTACTTCAGCCATTACTCATGTTCCGGGAAGCAATTGCTTAGAACAAAAATAAAGTTTGAAGTATTTAGAGAGGAAAGAATGGAAATGCAATACTGTTTATAAGGAATTGAAAGGTTTTGATATGTTTAAAGAATATTTGCACCTTTGGTCCAAAAAAGAGAATGCTGTTGGTTTCTACAACTTTTCCTCCATTATCACCAACCTCAGTAAAGAATACCCTTGCTCCTATCAGTTATTCAAGTCTGTGGGGGAGCAAAATTTGCCACCCTAAAATCTGTCTCGTTAGCGTAACAATTATTTTGAGCTGGTTATTGTCAGGAAACAGCAGATTTATTAAAAAAAAAAATCCGAAAACTGAGAAGTTTCCCATTTGTAAGAGACATTTACATTATAAGGGAAATCTCCATTTGTAAGGGTGTCTTCCTGAGCTGCATTCTGGGAAGCAGGAATGACCACATTAAGGCTTCACCTTAAGGCAGCAATTTAAATCTACATAACAGCCGCTTGTTTACTGTGTCTTTCCCGGTAAGTGCCCCTAACCTATCTTCCCTGCCCCCCTCCAATATCCTTTGTCTTCAGAGGAAGATGAAGGAAGATGGCATTTAAAGAGGTAGCTCAGACCTTATGGGGGGGAATTACTCAGTTTTCCTTTGTCTCTCCCATGTATACAAGAAGTATGCACATTACTGAACTGTCTTTTCTTACAGGAACTATCTCAACTAAGGACTTAGAAGGGTAGAGGGAAGATTATTTTTCCTCCCCTACAAGCCAAAAACCAGGAATCATCCTTGCTTTCTCCTTCACATCTCACTTTCCATTAATACTGTTACTGCAGTTTCTACCACCACCACCTGTATTAGCCACATTTAACGAAAGCTTTATGTGCCAGCCATTCTACTATGTGTTTTACATATGTGTCTTAGTTAATCTAAGCAATACCCTGTGAAATAAATATCTTCATTTCAAAGGTGAGGAGAACTGGGGCCTCCCTGCTGACTCGGGTTAAAGTCTCAGCACTATCAAGCTGTTGCCAGCCACTGAGGCAGGAGTTACATCCCCAGCCAGGGAGCTAACCCACATGGCACAGCAGACCTCTCCTATCTCACCCGCTGCTCCCCTCAGCAGTGTATCTCAATAGATCCACCTGGTCTGCTCCCCACTCTGTCTCTGGTGAATCCTCCCACCACCTCTGGCCTAGACGCTAGTGCTTGTATGCATAAATAAATAAAGTCTTTTTTTAAAAAGTGAGAAAAACTGAAGCTCAGAAAGGTCACAAAAGTTACTAAAGATCACACAGCCATCTGTTCTCACAGCATAGTGACTGGCTCCACCCTGAACAAGTGACTCAAGAAAAAGGCCGTAGCAGCCACAGCTGCAATGCCTTTTTTAATCTAATCTGTGAAATCAACATTGTCACTTCTGCAGTATTTTATTGGTCACACTTAGTCAGCAGACTCAGCATTTTGGGGGGTTAATATCTGGAGGTGATACTCATTGAGAGTCATATTGGAAGCTGGCTGCCTCAGATGTCAGCTAGCCGTTAAACTGAGGGGGAGTTAAAAGTACTGCTTGAAATGATTGTCAGACAACTGATAATTGGGTGGGTAAGGGTGCCTGGATATAAGTTTAAGTTTTGCCATTTCTCCCTCTTGATTTTTAAAGTTCTGTATTTTTCTTAAACAGTACAGTTCATTCAACAAATATTTGAAGTTGCTATTGTGTTTCTAGTAGCATGTGAGGTCACAAAGTATATTAGCCACAAGCTAATTAAGGTCTCTGGAAATTCAAGAAGGATTCCACAAGCAAGCTAAAAGTTCAGTCAATATATGATGTGCAATATAGACTTTAAATGCTCTATGATTAAGAAAGGGGAGAAAACAGGGCCTACCTGGTGGCGCAGCAGTTAAGTGCTGCGCCGTGGAGCTGTTGGCAGCGGCGATGCGAGTTCGACGCCCAGCCAGGGAGAATCCCACATGGTGCTGCAGACCTCTCCTGCCTCACCCCGCTGCTCCCCTCAGCAGTGTGTTTCCGTCTGTCTGCCTGTTCTGGTCCCTACTCTGTCTCTGGTGAAACTTCTCCCTGTCCCGCCTCACACCTCTGGCCTGTACCCCAGCTTGTATGCATAAATAAATAAATTTAAAAAAAGAAAAGGGAGAAAGCAGTGAGTCAAAGTGATTCTGAAAGGCCTAAGAAACTGGAAGAGAAGAGAATGCATGGTGGCAGGGTACTGGGCAGGGTACTGGATGGTGGGAGTCCCATTTTACCCATGAGAAAATTAAATTTCAAGGAGGTTAAAAAACATGCCCATGGTGATAATGTCGACATCAGTGACACAACTCGTAAATTAGCTTTAAAGCACATCCATGTCTCCTTTTTTCAACCTCACCATCTGCCTTAGAAAGCAGAAGTTAATTGGTTTTTCTTGTGGATGAATAAGGGTATTTATGGAACTTAAGCTAAATAAACTGGGGTCAAATTTTGAATACTTTTTTTAAGATTTATTTATGCATACAAAAGCTGGGGTGTAGACCAGAGGTGTGGGGGGAGGGTGAGAAGATTCACTAGAGCCAGAGTGGGGACCAGAACAGGCAGATTGACTGAAATACACTACTGCGGGCAAGGCAGGAGAGGTCTGCTGCACCACGTGGGAATCTCCCTGGCCGGGGATTAAACTCATGCTGCAGTGGCTGCAGATAGCTTCATAAGCTGAGACTTAACCCATTGCGCCACTAGGGAGGCCCAAAATTTGAATACTTTTAACTTCATTCAGATGGGATGTTCTGTTCTAAGTTCTGAGGTGGCAGGCTTGACTATGAAGACGTCAAACCCAATTTCTTTGTACCTTTGCAAACTTTGGTCTTCATTAAGCTGATTTTTACCGCAGTAATATCAGTGTAAATTCTTTATGATTTGAGTGATTTTGAGTTCCCTAACTCAAATATAAGGAAATTTTTGTATTTTTTCAAAGCTGCTTTTGTAACCGGGCTGAGTCCAAAGTTGTTATTGTTCCCTAAGTCTGAGTAGTCTTACAATTGTGCGCACGGGTGCAAAACCAAGATAGTGACCGGTAAGCAATTTGGGCACTGCCTTTGGCCAATTTTGAAGCCCCATTTTCCCTGTATCACTTTGAAATATTATAATTGGTAGAAAAGGGTCGCTGTCAAGAGAACACTAGATTAACAACAGCAACAACAAAAGCCTAGTTAGGCAGGAATTGCAAGAATTGCAAGTTCTCTGTAAAAGTGGCCTCTTGCAGGTCACCAGTGGTTTTTATTTGTTTTCATTCATTTTTCTCATCCATCCCACCTCAAAGTTCTGCTTCTGTTATCCAAATCCAAAAGCTCTTGCCTAACAATTTTAATTACTTCCTATAGCATCTGCCAAACATGATCTAAGTGTTCTGCCCTGACCCTCTGAAGATTTACTTATTGAGGTATTGGAGTAGTTCCCCAGAAAAGAAGTCCTGCTTTTGAGATATTTGTGTGCGCATCAAGTGCATTTTTTTACCCTGGCCCCAGAATTCATTTGGAATGCTTCAGTAAGAATGGTTAAAGGTTATTTATTTTGACAATCCAAGTTGAGTTCTGTACAGCGGGGTTTATGAGCACTTTCCTCACTCACGTGGATTATCCAGGTCATTAGGCTCACTTATCCACTTCCCTCACAGCCAGAACCCAGAGAACACAGGACAACTCAATCATACCTGAGCCTTTTTGCTTTTGCTAGACGGTTATTTTAGAATACCCATGCTAGTGTCTAAAGTGGCTACATTTGACCTTTTAAGTATTCCCTCTGGCCAGTCAGGAGCTCAGGGCACTGGGAGGCGGGTTTGCAGAAAGACATGCCTTGTACAGTCCACGTCAGAACTTCACATTTAAAAGATCGTTACTTCTCAGAAAGGGGATAGTGGAAGCCTATATCCAATTCAGTGCACACCGAGCCACTGGTTACCGTTAGCAGGAGTGAAGCACAGAGAGACCTGTTATTCAAAACTGTGGTTTGTTCAAGTCTCTCTGAGCCCACTGCTCTCTTCAGGATGTGGTGTCTGGCCACAGCCCCGTCTCCCATTGCACTGCTCTCAGGCCCTTGCTGCCTACTCTAAGCAACTATAATCATGGACGTCCCACCCTTAATCATGGTGTGAAGAAGAGCTTCTACTTGCTCTGAGAGCTGGTTTCTTAGCAAACCACACGACTATTTCTCTTAAGTATTCAAAAGAAAAAAAAATTATAGTCGATGCTTGGCAATTTATAGTATTTGCAGACAAGTTACAAGCTGTGTGAGGCAGGTCTAATGACAAAACATAGATAAACTCAATAATCAAAGCTTCATTATACTTCACCTTGGCTTTTGTCTTTTCGTATAGATAGAATTCTAAAAATAATTTAGGCCATCATATTGCCACAAAATATATACACACACCTATACCATGGGAAGCAACCACTTGAACTGCAATGAGATTTAGAGAATTCAGAAGGTATCATATATAACTGGCCATTTTATTACCAATTGCTTCTTTTGAATTTCTAGATAAAATTGTTTTGAGGTTAGAGGAAGAACCAAAAATGTCACAAAGACGAGGAAGTGTTGGTTATCTGAAGTTTTACCTCTTAAACCTGTTAGTGTCTGTATTCATTTTCTCTTACTAAGAGTCCCAAGAATTGAAGGAACAAGTCTTACTGAGAACTACCTTTTTTTTTTTTTTTTTTTTTATACATACAAGCTGGGGTACAGGCCAGAGGCGTGGGGCGGCGAGAGGGTTCACCAGAGACAGAGCGGGGAGCAGAACAGGCAGATCAGAAATACACTGCTGAGGGGAGCAGCGGGCGAGGCAGGAGAGGTTTGCCGCGCCATGTGGGCTTCTCCCTGGCCGGGCATCGAACTCGCATCGCCGCAGCCGACAGCTCCACAGCGCTGCGCTTAACCGCTGCGCCACCGGGGAGGCCTGAGAACTACCTTTTTAAAATTAATTAATTAATGCATACAAGAGCTAGGGTGTAGGCCAGAGGTGCAGGAGTGAGAGGATTCACCAGAGACAGAGTGGGAAACAGAGTAGGCAGATCTACTGAAATACACTGTTAAGGGGAGCAGCAGGGGAGACAGGAAAGGTCTGCTGCACCGTATGTGGGTTAGCTCCCTGGCTGGGAATTGAACTCAGGCCGCAGTGATGATACTGTGATAGCGCTGAGACTTAACCCCTAGGCCACCAGGGAGGCCCTGAGAACCACTTTTAGAAAATTTATGTTGATAATGAATGACAGCCACTGAAGTGCTTTTATGTATATATTCATTTAATTTTAAAAATACCTTGGAGATAGATACTATTATTACCATCATTTTCTAGATGAGGAGGATTTGATCTACAGAGGATAAATAACTTGCCAATGGTAATATAGCTTATATATTGTAGCTTATATATATTCCTAGAGATGAGCTCAGGGAACTTCAGAGCCCATATTCTTAGCTGCTGCCATAATCTGACTGACTGTTTTGGATGAAGTGATGAACTATCCCCAGTGACCAATACTGTATCTCAGTTGCATATTGGTTTCCAGTTTTCAATAAGTCATCTTGTTACAGGGCAGGGAGAGGGGCACCCCAGAACCCCCAAACCTGCCCACTCAAAATAGGTTTTGCCATCCGCCGCATCAATATAAAACGTACAAGACCTTAAGTGGAAAGAAACTTTAATACAATTAGTGTAATAATACACAAAAGACAAAGAATATAGTTTCTAAACTAAGCACCCAAATTTACCCATCACCTCATGGGCAAAAGTCTACCCAAATGGGATTGGCCCAAAGCAAGGCCCAAAAGCCTGCTGTAAGAGGGTGGTCCTCAGGAAAGGGGAGTGTCCCAGGACCCCACCCCCACCTCAAGCCAGAGAGAGCCAAGACACCTAGGACTATGAATCCCATAATGCCATCATCACAGAAGGAAGGATGCTGAGGACTGAGGGTGGAGTTAAGCAGCGGTCTTCTGGATTTTAACCAGACGTGAGCTTTCAGCCGCTCTATTGCTCGTGGTTGTTGATCACCAGGATTTTGAGTGTGTCATTGGGATTCCAGCTCAGCGGAAGTGGTACTCACTAATTTATTCTTTATCTTTTTCCCTTCCCTTTTTGTAAATAACCCCTTTTTATTAATTTTATTGTGTGTGTCTGCAGTTGAGTCTTATAAGTCCCTTTTAAGCGCATGGGTGAAAACCCACAGACAGGCACCCCATTTATATCAGGGTTGCCCTGTAACACTGCCACAAGTCTAAAACACCTTTCGGCAAGGACCCATAGAAAAGGGTCAGAAACGGCCAGACAATTTTGGGAGTTAAAGAGCAAAATCAAATCCAGATTGACATTGCCATAGTCAGCCTCCCGACGAGTCTCTCACCCACATCTGTCTCAAACAGTCCAGGCCAGTGCAGCTTCTTCACATGTCTCTCTGCTCCTTGTGCCTTTTCTGGCTCTCCATCCTGCTTCCTTGCTTCTTTTTCTTTTCTTCTCCAACTTTTTATTTGTCCTGCTCAGCTCCACACTCCCTTGGGTGGGGCAGGGAACCTGGAACACTCCCCTTTCCTGAGGACCACCCTCTTACAATCTGAGGGTTTTATTTTCAAATTCTGTGACTATACTGTTTCCCTTCCACCTGGTGAATTTTAGCATCCATTGATGATCCTTCCCTGTTTTAGCTCTTACATTGGTACTCGCACCTTCGTAATATTGGCAGAGATATAATAGGCTTGAAGTAGTCATTTGAAGGCATCCTCTAAATACAACTAGGTGCTTTAGCTGTGACAACATTTCTAATATTGCCATGCTGAGGCCTCTTCCTTTTCTTCCATCAAAAACCAGCCTAAAATGTATTGTTTTAATAAAGTTACTGAAAATAAAGTATTGAAGCCAAGCAATACAAGTTCTTTGAAGTTCTGTATCTCCAGAGATGCTTGGTAGAGAAAACTGGAAAGAAGAAACCAGTTAAATTTTAAAGGTAGAAAAAGTCTCTAAAAGACTCGTTTCTTTTGTGATGCTTTAGCCAGCAGAGGGCAATGTTTTACCAGTCCTGGTTAACCAGTTCTGCTCCTAGTTGCTGAAGCATAAACTAGCTGCCCAGGTTGCACTACTTTTCAGCTAGAAAATTAACACAATTGAAAAGTTGCGTTTTTTTAAGCTCTAATAAAATTACAGAATTCTTTTATCTTAGTATTTGAAAAACACTTTAACATGATAGAATAAATGTAATTGGTGAACAATAAATTTCTGTCCTGAAGATTAAAACAGTGACACTCAACTGCCTTAACCAGGCTGTGTTCTTTGGAGATCTATTGTGTACTAGTGATTATCACAAGAGTCAATTTTGTAAAACATTCACGGGTACAGTTTCCCTAGCAGTAAAATGAGAGTCTGACATTTTAGTGTGTGAAAGTTTTTTTATCATATCTTTCAGTTTTTCTGCAGCTTTTTTTTTTTAATTAAAACAACTCATGGACATAGTTTTAAAAGTCTCATAATGAAAGGCTCGTAATGAAAACAACATGTCAAGTTAATAAATATAACTTAAAGTATATAACTTAAAGTATATTTCACCTAATGAATACTAGAAGAAATCTCCTTTATCCTCCACTGTAGTAATTTCCTCCTGTCAACTGAATGACCTATGTAAATCCCTTCATCTTAAAAAACTTCCCTAACTGGTTGCCTCATTATTCAGCTATCTCCATCAGGGGGAGCATATGCTTAAGGTTTGATACTAAATCTTCCATAACCCTACTACTCCCCACCCTATAATGGTTTGGAAAAGAATTTTTCTCTCTCTCTTTCTCTCTCTCTCTCTCTCTCTCTCTCTCTCTCTTCCCCTCCCTCCTCTCTTCTCTCTTCTCTGTATGTGGGCTATACATACTCCCTTTATATTTTATATGCATCATTTATTTACTTCTGTGTACCAAACCTCATTCAAACCGCCACCATTTATTCTTTCTAAATTCTGCAATTTGATCTGGGCTCAGCAGGGCACTTCTTCCATCATTCTCACTTGGGGTCATTCATGCAGCTTCTTAGTCATCTGGCGCTCAGCTGGAAGGTCCAAGATGGCCTCCTTCATATGTCTGGAGCCTCAGCTGGGATGGTTGTACAGGCTGAACATCTCTCTCCATGTGATCTTTTATCCTGGGATTATTCAAGACATGATATTCTCAGGGCTCCAGTAGGGCAAAATGAAAGCTACAAGGCCTCTTTGAGGTTTTGCTCAGATGTCATACAGTGGCTATCACATTTTATTGGTCGAGCAAGTCATCATATCTGCCCAGACTTAAGGAGTCAGCATAGGCTTCACCTGTGCATACAGGTTGGCATTGCAGAGAATTCTAATCTGCCATTTTCAATCTACCACATTTCTCCTAATGTTCTTGTGATTGTAATGTTCTAACTAGATATGTATATTTTTCTCTCAACATACAGTATATTGGCTCTTTCCTTGTGGATTATCATAATTTGTGTACATCAGAATCCACTGTTTCTTGGAAATTTTACTTTGCAAAATAATGCCCTACTGTGTTCCACTTTTGTCTTGGAGTTGTCCTTTTGTTTCGGTTACTTCTTGTCTTAAAAAGTTTTTTCTTTCAATATTTAACAATCAGTTTTTAAAAATATTTTGTGTTGATTATATATTGTTTTACATCGTTTCTATAACGGAAGTGTAGGATTCCCCCCCTTTCAGGCGATGTTGCCATTGTGTGCCCACCACCAAAGGACCCTTAGCCCACCACCCCATAGACCCTTTTGCTCCCTCCCTTCTTTGTTCTTGTCCCTCCCTTTTGCTCCCTTCTGCCTCTGGTTGCCCCATTCCACAGTCAAGATTCAAGAGTTAGTTTAAAAGGCATATTTAATGTATCATGAATCCATACTGTTTCGTTGGTACTTTTTGCTATCTGTAAATAGTCTCTCCCTTTCTTTTCTATTTCCAGAATATTAATCTAGCTTTTAGTAAGACTAGAAGAAAAGTCTATTTCTACTAGTTTGATTGTAAGAGCTGGATTAATTCATTGTCTCCAATACTAGAGTCTAAAAAGATACAGAAAGATGATTATTATTTAGCTTGCCTTTTTGGTTGCTCTTACCCCCCCCCCCCCCAACATGACGGGCTGTACTCATTACTCAAGATTTCTTGTTTGCAGGATCATAAATGCAAACTATCAGAGCATGCGACTCGCATTTACTTACTTAGCTGACTCCACTCACTACTTGGCACATATATTTGGAACTCTGTAATCAGTCCCCACAAGAGCTGACCCCATGTGTTCCAGTGTTTTTCAAGTTTCACTGACCACAAAAGGGAACTGAATATGAACATGCATGCAAACCTCATCAGTTCCCTTTGCAACCAGCTGAAAGTTTTTTTTAATATAGAGGAAACAGTCTTTTTCTTTTGAGTACAAACTGAATTTCCACAAAGATAATAAGCAGTTCTGCTTCTGACAGATCAGGGAACAGTTAAGAGAAAAGGGCATTAAATTGGGAGAAAGACAATTAAAAGAGAAAGTAGGGAAACAGAGACAAAACTGAAATGAGGAAGAGGTATTGCTGAGTACAGGAAAGGAAAAAAGTGGAGGTGGGAGGGGGCTAGGGGGTACTGGAAAGTCTCGGTAACTAGTAGAACACTAAAAGAGGCAGGAAGCATAGAAGGGAGATGTCTACAAAGGGCCTATAACAGCATTGCCAGCAGTATTAATGGAAGGCATTAAGACCTTTGATCTATCGATAGAAGTTTGCCATTGGATAAAATTTGAGAATATAATGCATCTGAGTGGTTACAATTCCCACCTGAGTTCCTGCTGTTGAGCCAGGTTTACAGTGAAGGTGCCTTGTCCCCAAGTCAGATTGCATTAGGGTGACCTGTTTAGCTACTCTGAGTACACCAGCAGAAAGGCAAGGGTCAATAAGAAAGTAAAGAAACTGAGCCCCTAACAGAAATGTCACAAAACTCCTGGAATCCATCAATTTAGTCTAGATAGAATTTAAATAATCTCTCTAGCAATACATATTGATGAATGCCTACTGTGTGCAGAGCAAGTGACATTGGACAAATTCACTACAAAAGAATATTCAGGGAAACTGCTTAGGGGCCATTTACTGCAGCCAGCAGCCTCCTTACTAGTCGCACACATCTGAGTAGCCCTGAGCGCATTGCTGTGGGAGCACATTATCATAGGTAGCCCCTGGTTGCCTCTCATTATTAAAGCATTGAATATTCTGAAAACCCAAAACTTCCATTAAAGGTGTTTGAAGGACATCTAATCCAAACTTTATTAAATGTTTGAAGTGCTTTGCTACCTTCCCAGCCTATTGGGAATCCATATTATATTAAAACAGTTCTATTAGCAAATAACTCACTGGCTTTCTATTTCACTCGAGAGTTGTGATTTTTAGAAAATCCTCTGCTACAATCAAGTGATACATGATGCTTGCAGCTACTGTCCTTCCCTGGTCTTCTTTCTGCTTGCTCCTCTACACACACACAAGCACGCATGCACGCACGCACACACGCACGAACACGCTCTAATGTCTTTCCTTTAGTCTCATGCTTTAAAGCTAAACAACCCCATTCTTTCCATTGTCCTTCTAGCACCCTACAGGTTGCCCTCACTCTCCTCTTCCATTAGCTCAAGTTTCAGAGTATGGTTCTCATCAGTGCAAAAAAGAAACGGTCTGTTACAACTCCTGTGCTGGATGTTGCTGTTATTAATGAAAACTAAAATCAAGTTACCCTTTTTGAGTTACTTCTCCCCACTTAATCCAGATCAACTTCTTCTGTATCTTCCTAGTTTTGATGTTTACCTTCAACTTCTGGCTTTTTCATTTTATATATTTCCCCTGCCTTTCTCTTGGCATTTCAGTAATTTGATAACATATATTGAATATTTCCTACTTGCCAGGTATGTTTATTAATTCATATAATCTTCATAACAACCCTATGAGTTATGTACTGCTATTATTCTTGTTTTCTCAGTAGAGGAAGTAGAGCTTGTCCCAGGTTACATAGTACTCCTTACATGGTAAGTGATGGAACCAGAATATTGAACTCAGCTACCCCCCTTTTTAAAAAGGTTTGTTTTATTTATTTATGCATACAAGAGCTGGGGTGCAGGCCAGAAGTGTGGGGAGGGGAGTGAGAGAATTCACCAGAAACAGAGTGGGGAGCAGAACAGGCAGATGTACTGAAATACACTGCTGAGGGAGCAGCGGGTGAGACAGGAGAGGTCTGCTGCACCATGTGGATCAGCTCCTGGCCAGAGATCAAACTCGTACTGCAGTGGCTGCTGGTAGCTTCACAGTGCTGATACTTAACTCCCTTGCACCACCAGGGAGGCCCCTCAGCTATGCTTTCAACCTGTCTGTTATGCTGCTTCTTGATTCATTTTTTAATAATGTTTGATGTCATTGAGCTAAGAAGAACTGTTGAATCCCCTCCCAAATCCTTGCCGTGGCCTTAACTAATGGATGATAATACTCCTGATCCAGTGGTCAAGACTATTTCCCTAGACTGTGTGGACAGGCAATACCAACATCTTAGTTACCCTCCTTTTTATTTTCTAATTTCCCCCCACTTACCTCCTAGTGGATGAGCTATTGTTAATTTTAGATGTTTTTAATACATTGACCAGGTCTGGGTGATCTTCTGTCTCTAAAATTGCTTTTCCATATCTTGGGTGTTTGAATTTTGTAGTTCAACTCTCAGAAAATATTTCTATTCCCATGTTCTCATGGAACACACCTCATTTGAACTCCTATGTATTTTTTATGACTGAAATGCTAACCTGTCTAATTATACAATAATTTCATCTATAAGTTCTGTAGCTTGGTCCTTGAGGGGTATATATGAAAAGGCCAGGGTATATATATCTAGATTTTTAGTTAGAAAATGTCTTTTACTTTGTTCTTGTGTATGGCAAAAAAAAAAAAAAAAAAAAAACATAAGCAAAGTGAAGGCAAGTCCCATACTGGTAGATATCATTTGCAATTCACATAAATAATGAAGGGTTAGTATCCAGAATATAAATATTTCACTGTTGGCAAGGGGAGAATAAAAGATAAGCAACTCATTCTGAGAAAAAGACAGGTGAGGTATAGATATGAATAGGCCATTCACCCAAGAAAAAACTTGAATGAGAAAAAAAAAAAACATAAAAGAAGATGCTCCTTTTCACTTGTAATCAAGGAAGGACAAACTAAAACCACAAGGAAATGCCATTTCACACATACCAGACTGGCAAAAATTAGTAAATCTGATAAAATCTGAGCACTGGTGAAGATGTGAATAAACAGGAATTCATATCTTACTAGTGGTGCAATTGGTGTATACATTTGTAAAATCACTTTGGAGAGTGATTTGTGAGAGAATTCAGACAAAGTCTTAAACAATCTACTTCTAGATGTCAGCCACAGAGAAATCCCACACATATGTACACTTGAGCATGGTTTCTAATAGTGAAAAAGTGGAAACCACCTAAGGCACTTTTGTTAGTGGAAATGGAGAATTGAACTGTTTTTATTTGCACAGCAAAACACTATGTATGGGAGACCTGAATATATCAAAGTAGAAAAACAACTTGAGTGCAAAAGTTTACAAACATGTGTAATAGTAAGAAAATATTTGCGTACATTTTTAAAATGAAGAGGATGTACGGTTATACGTGTATATGTTATAAAATATAAAATGCACATCAAAATGAGAAATACTAACGAGAAAGCGGTCACTTCAGGGCAAACCTTAATATATCTAACCTTCTGGATTATGTTTAGTTACAAGAGAGATTTTTTTTTAAAAGATTTATTTATACATACAAGCTGGGGTATAGGCCAGAGGTGTGGAGTGGCGAGAGGTTTCACCAGAGACAGAGTGGGGAGCAGAACAGGCAGATCAGAAATACACTGCTGAGGGGAGCAGCGGGCGAGGCAGGAGAGGTCTGCCGCACCATGTGGGACTCTCCCGGCTGGGCTTCGAACTCGCATCATGCCCTGCTGACAGCTCCACAGCGCAGCATTCAACCGCTGAGCCACCACGGAGGCCCTACAAGAGAGATCTTTAAGCAAACAGGGTCAAAACATTGACATCTGTTCAATTTGGGTAACAGATGCTTACCTGCCTGTTAAGTTGTATTTTTCCTTTTTCGTATGTTCAAAATGTTTTATAACTAAAAAAAGTTTTGAGGTGGAATTACCAATCTAGAGTATAACTATAATCATTACTTGTTTCTGAAATAACTTGCATGGCTTACTAAAGAAAAAAGAAAAGGAAAAAAATTTTCCATGCATCATCAACACCTGTATCTAAACCATAATTAGAACCTTTTCCAAAGCTCATCTTATGATAGTTTTTATGTATTTCCTGGGTCAGAAGCAAAATTAATAAGGGTGAGGTATCCTAATTTGATTTCTTCTTTCATTTTTCTTTTTCCTCTTCACCCTGTTTGCTCTTGTACGAGATTATCATTGTTTCAGGTAGAGTTTTCACAAAGCAAACATATGCATGATAGCTTGAAAACTAGCCTTTAAGAGTTTGGTTATTTGACATCACACAATTTTGATGAGCAATAAGCAGAATTTTTTGCCCCAAATACTATTAATGCCAATTTATGTTTTTTAAAACAAAACACATCTCAGTAATGCCAATTGTGCTTAGGCAGAATGAAACAAAAAAGTATTGTCTGAGCAGAGACAATGTCTATGAAATATAAGGCTACCATTGTGCATTCCCTCATATGTACAGTTGATACTTACATTACAGTGCAGTGAAGAACAATGGTGTGGAACAGTGTATGTGGAGCAGTGTGTGTCGAACACCTGGCACAGTAATGGATACATAAGTAAATATATTTTACTTTGCTTCCCATTCTCTTGCATGTGAACTTGAAGGGGCGGGAGGAATCAGAGGCAAAACCCATCATGTGCGTTCCAGTTCTGAGCCCATTGTCCCACCACCCTGTCAGCCCTGCACGTCTTCATCTGAAAACCAGACTGAACCTGGGGCCCTACAGCAGCCACTTATAGACATGTGTTCTCAGCTGGGCCATGTAGCTATGGAAAAGACTGCATCATCGGGCATGAGAGTGCCTGAGTCTCTCTGTCATCCGAGTTGCCACATTCAGATTATATTCTGAGTCTCAAATGCTTTCTTCTGATCAAAAATGCAAGTCTCTTTTTAAGTTTGTGGTGTCTCTTGGTGCCTAAATATAAAAGCTCTCCAGCAAATGTCATATCTGTTGTGAATATTTTTCCCACTTGATGCTTTTGCTTTTATTTTTGTAGTCAAATCTGCATTTTTCCCTATGGTGATTTCTATTGTTTTTATAATGAAGTTCTTTCCCATCCATAATGTGTTAGTCACTTAAATGTTTTCCGTTTTTCAGGTGGTTTCAATATTTATAAGAGCATCTCTGATCCTCTTATAATTTCTTGGGGTGAGATGTGTATTGAGGCTATAAATTGGGTTTCTGTTTTAGAGAAGCATGGCACTATTTATTAACCCATTCCTTCCTTCCCAAATGTTTTTCATGATGTCCCCTTTGATTTGTAGAAGTTCTTTCTGAGGGAGGAGAGTGTTATCAAAGTCTCTTGATGCTCTTTAAAAATTCATTTACTCCAACTATACAACATTATAGAATGTCTTGCCTAATAGAATTTCGGGTTCCCCTCTGATTTGTTTCTGCTCCTACCCTCTTAACCTTTAATTGTCTTATTATTTTCTCATCTATCATGGAGGTTCTGCTTAGAGAAGTATATTCTGTTCCACTGACAAGTTTATCCTTACATTTGCTCCATAGTTTTTCCTTTTTGACGGTAAGAATATACTTTGATATCTGGTAAAATAAGTTTCCATTCATATTTCAAAGCAAAAAAAATAAGTAGCCCATCAACACGTTTCTGCAAAACCCAGGTTGCCTGTTGAGAGAACTCTCATGTTGTTTTTCTCTTGTAGATAACTTTCAGTAAGGCTTTGCTTCAAAAAATTGTAATTATATTAGCTCTACTTTTGTATCAGCAGGAGTGACGAATCCATTTTAGAAAGAAGTAGAAAATAAAACCTTCTGTACTAGAACAGAATTTACTTTTTCTATTGACCTGCTCTTAGAAATTCAGCCACTGTCAAACCTGGCTCCACGCAGAATACTTCTCCAAAACTAACAGTGATACTTAGCATTTTGTTCTCATTCTGACAGCCAGACAGTTAATTTTGCCCTTTTTTGGTTTTGCATATGTGAGATGTTATTTAGAAACTACTTCTGAACTAGTTTGCAAGGTGAGGATATGTATATACTTCTGAATTTCCTTTTTCTTTATGCTTCTAGAGTTAAATCTTGAGTTAGGAGACACAGGAACAGTGTTTCCTGCTTGCATACACTAGTGCTCAGTAAGAAATGAAAGATTATCTATAATAAATAGCTTTAAATTTGGTAAGTCTGTAACAAGTTTTTCTAAAAATTTAGAAACATTCTCAGATTTTCAGGTTACTCTAAGGCCTATTATTAGTGAAACATATTGGTAAACAAAATACTCTATGAACTTATAGACAGGTTGACTTTTACCAAATTTTATTTTACTACAAATATTATAGCAAGGATCAAATTAGTGGGTTTTTTCCTAAATTTTTTTACCGAGTTAACATTGTTTTTGTGTGTTTTAGAGGTATGAGGATAAGTGGTTTTGTTTTTTAAAAAATACCATTGTGCAGGATTTTATAAAGTTCATCTTATTTACTATAAATAATGAGACACTTCTAGAACTATGAGTGTATTTGTTTCTTTCACTCCTCCATAAAATTAATAATAACAAAAAATTAACCATTCTAACTGTATGTTCTCTATAGAGATATGTAGGGATATAAAAGTTTTACCAGTAATATTTTTTTCATGTTGAGAACATGAGGGGCAAATAAATATTTTAAATCTTAAAACAGAAATGCTGAATTTCAGTTAGATAGGATTAACATAGTGAGGGCAAAGTAATTAATATAAATTTTCCTTTTTTCTACACCTCTGATTTTTCTGTGAATTCCAAATTTTATTCTCAAATTTTTCTTGTCATTTAAGTGTAATTCTGCTTTGATCTATCCTTTATTTAACCAGTTGTGTACATGTATTGAAATACAGCTAACTGAACACTAACTATTTACAAGCTAAATCTCTTTAAAATGAATTCAACCCTAATAAAATTCTTCTTGTTCTTTAATACTGATTTCCCAGACAGTGGTCTACCTGAAGTTTCAAGATGTATTCTGACTTTTTTCTTTTTAATATTTATTCATACATACAAGCTGGGGTACAGGCCAGAGGCGTGGGGTGGCGAGAGGGTTCACCAGAGACAGAGTGGGGAGCAGAACAGGCAGATCAGAAATACACTGCTGAGGGGAGCAGCGGGCGAGGCAGGAGAGGTCTGCCTCACCATGTGGGATTCTCCCCAGCCGGGTGTCGAACTCGCATCACTGCTGCCCACAGCTCCACAGCACAGCGCTTAACTGCTGCGCCACCAGGGAGGCCCCTGTATTCTGACTTTTTAAAAAAGACTTTATTTTTGCGTAGAACAACTGGGGTATAGGCCAGAGGTGCCGTTGGTGAGAGGATTTTCCAAAAACGGAGTGGAGAGCAGAACAGGCAGATGGACTGAAATACACTGCTAAGGGGAACAGCAGGCAATACAGGAGAGGTCTGCTGTGCTATATATGTGGGTTAGCTCCCTGGTTGGGGGTCTAGCTCAGGCCTTAGCACTGATAGTGCTGAGACTTACCCCCTAGGCCACCAGGGAGGCCCAAGAAGTCTCCATATTGATGTGTTCAGGTTCATTTCATTGAAGTGCTATGCACTACTGCATCATGGAAATAAGCCTCCGTTTATTGCTCCATTCCTTTTACTCATGCATATTCACTTCGGATGTTTGTAATTGTTGTTATAAGCAATAGTTCAATGAGCCTCATTACATATGTTTTCTTGTACTGATTGGTTCTGTAAGAATTATACCTGGAAGTCAACTTACTATATCATACAGCAAGTTGTCCTCCATTCAAGTGTCATCCAAGAAAACTGAGTTATTTATAAATCTGTTCTAAGTAAGGTGCAATTTTAAGTCCTGTGGCTAGGCTGTTCAATTCTTAGCTCATCTGTTATTTGATTTTAGTGCACAGTATTTAAATTCTTTCCATTTTTATCTAAGCAGTGATAGATAGTGGGTGATTGCATTTTACAAGAATTTTATTGTCATTTCATCTGTTATAGAGGTTTAGGCATAAATCAATACAGTGGCAAATTATACAGCTTTTAAAATGGCAATGAACATATATTTTCTAACATTTAAAGTCAGTCCTCAAATCATTTAACTTACTTTTAAACACACTTTAAGTTAGTATTAGATGCTGGATTTTTAATAATTTTATAGTGACTGAGAAACTATGACGTTTTCTTTACTTATTCTGTTGTGTTAAGAGTTAGCTTAATAATGAATTTTGAATAGATTTCACATACATATTTAAAATCTAGTGATGAATGTGAGTTTTTCAAATATTTTACAATTAAGGAAATGAAATATCACAAATAAGAGCTTTGAAATGACCTGATTGTAAATGCTAGCGCTTTCTTTTATAGCTTTTAGTTCTTCAAGGAATTAAGAGATTGTGGTTTTTTTTTTTTTATCATTCGCTTCAATATGTTCACCTCAAGTGCTTTAAGAAGTAGGCTGAATTTTATTTGAGGCAGATGTTTCATGCAAGGAGTATCCTGGTTTATATTCAGAAGTGCTTTCACTCCTGCTCGCTTCCCCCTGAAATCGCCTAGAAAGAAGTTGACACATTATTTTGCGGATGTTACTGGACATCAGGAAATACATGACAGGATCTAAGCAGCTATTGAAAGATGAGAGAACCAGCATGATCTCATTGGTTTTGTGAATGATTTCCTTCAAATAGCAAGGCGGGGCCTGTAGCTGTGACAAAATATAGAAAATTCGAAAGGCATGATAGGGAACAAAACATATAGTAAAAATGATAAGTACAATAAAGGAATTCCGGGCTGTAGTAGCATATTTACTAGAATTAGGAAATCTTGACCTCCTCTTAGAAATACTCAATAGATTCTTGCCAATTTTAATATATGAAAGGATTATTAGTAGGAAAATTAGCCAAAAGATTATTACAAGAATTAGGTTAAAAATTGCTTCTCCTATATGCTTCTCTCTATAATGGAAACACATTGTGGGATTTTGGTCTCCTTTCTTAAGTACTAAAGCAATCATAGCTAAAAATCCACCAAGAGCAATTGTCCATACTGTACAACAAACATAAACACTTCGTTTGGTTGATATTGCTTTCCGTTGTGGTATAGACCGATTGATTTTTATATAGCGATCCAAACTGATGCATCCAAGCAAAATAATGCTAATGTACATGTTCATATAAAACAGTACTCCCACAATGTTGCAAAGAAGTTTACCTAGTGTCCACTTGTTTTGGTTGATGTGATGCATTATTCGGAAAGGCAGGCAGAAGATAAGTAAGAGGTCTGCAATGACTACGTTAAGTAGGTAAATCTGAATCGAATTTCTTTTGCGGTGGATACCCAGAAATACATAGAGGGCAATTATGTTCCCTACCAGTCCCACAATGAAAATGACAGAGTAGAATGTTGTTAACACATTGGAAAGTAATTTTTCATCCATGGTGCAGTTGGATGCTCTAGAAGAGTTGTTTGGCAATTGGATGCTGTGATTAGTTATAAAGTGCAGTCCCTGGGAGGAGCAAATCCAGCTGCTGTCTGAAGTAGTTGTCATCGTTATGGTGTGACTTCTCATTGCCTACTGTAGGGATCAAAAAGTGAAGGTGCTAAATGACATATTCCTTGCGTGTAACTTTTCTGTCTTCAGATTCTTCCTGCAACAGAAAATCAAACATTGAGTCATTATGCTATTTTAGTAATAGTTAATTTAACTCACAGTGTAAATAATAAATGATTTATTTTCAGACATTCTGAGAAACTTTACCTTTATCCTACTTTAGACCATTTTGTATATCTATATTACTTATACATTATGTATATAGCAGTATTATGGTATCACAAAACCAGCAGCAAATATAGTAGAATCTTATGCAATGTCCTGCTCTAACCTTTCCCATGACTGCAGTTTATGTTAAAGGTTTGTTCCATTTATTATATTAAATAACTAAACTATAAAATCATCTTTTCTTACAGAGGTTGTAATGGAAATAGAAAAAGAAATGAAGAGAAATGACAGCTCATATTTTTCAAAAATGAGCATTAATTTCCCTCACATAAAGGCAGGACCAGTCGGCCCACTGCTGGCCCCTGCCCACCTCCCTGTCGTGACTCTCTCCCCATATATGGCCTCATTCAGTCTGACACATGCCCTGTGGCTTGTGACAGATAAATTGTGGCAGTCCCTCATTCCATTGTGCGAATAGACTGAAGGGTTCTGAAGTGTTTTCCTTTTCAACCAAAGACCAAGTTGGCGGTATTAAAGTAATTTGCCTATGGGGATGTGGAAGTAACTTAACAGACCAAGAAGGCACAGCACCTGCCTGGCCAGGCAGCCTTTTGTAACACTGAACAGGAGAACCAAGTAGCCAAATAAAACCAACTCAAATCTTGACAGCTGCCAGTTAGTCACTCCTGCTCTAGAAGTGGTGATTAGTAGATGGAAAAGAGGGTGTGTGGTCCAAGATCTTGAAGTAACTAACTGCACTTAAATGCCCTGGGCTAAGTAAGACTATTGCTAGAACCTTATAAGTGATACTATGTGAATTCCACTTGTTTGTGATGGCAGAGAATGTTAGCAAGGTTACTTGTTATTGACCTTTCCTGGATATCCGCTGCTCTGAAGAGCTTAATCTGAGAGCCCATCATAAAAAGATAGGAGAGGAGCAGCTTCCAGGAGATCTCACCACATTCCTTTCATATTTCTCAGCAGCAGCCTCTTAGCAATTATAACATAAATCTGTTCAGAGCGAGGTTATCATAATCAGGCTTGACTAATTCTGTGAGCCTGAGCTTAATCTTTTCTAAGCTTCAGTTTTCTTGTTTGTAGAAATGAAAAATGCTTAGGAAGAATCCTGGCATGTAAAAATTGTTAAATGAAAATTAGCTTTTTTAAAAAGCCACCTTTTCATTCATCTCATTTTAATAAACATTTCATATCTAGCTAAGTGCTGCTTGGAAAACCAAGATGAACAAGAGAGACCTAGCTTTTGGAAAACATTTTCGTGGAAATGTGCGTTCAAACTCTGAATGCTATAATATAAAGTGAATTTTAATTCCAGTAATTAAATTCCTGTTTTGACATTATACACAGAGAAAAATATCTGGACGCACTTAACCTTTCTTAAAACTCTACCTACAATTTGATCAACAAGAAAACATTTTGTTAGAAGGTAAAATTCCAGTTTAAAATTTTGTAGAGGGGGAAAATTGATTCCAGGAAAGAGGAACTGGCTGGCCAAGAGGAAGTTATGTAATCCCTGGTAAGAGCATGTCTCCAGAGTTCAGGACAGGGGAGGGAGGGAGGGAGGGAGGGAGGCAGGAAGACAGAGTCTAGTCTGTTGTGTGTCTCAACTGCAGGAAGACAGATTTCACAAAGTTTGTAGAAACTTACGGGCATGTTTTTGGTGACCTGAAATTCATAAAGGAAAGGGCAATCTAGGAAGAATGGCAGGCTGCCAAGAATGAAGCTGACCATGCAATCTGGGTGACAAGGAAGAGAAAAGGGGTGTGGAAGAGGAACCTGTGTTGTGTGCTTATTTTTTTTTTAAAGATTTATTTATTTATACATACAAGCTGGGGTACAGGCCAGAGGCGTGGGGCGGCGAGAGGGTTCACCAGAGACAAAGCGGGGAGCAGAACAGGCAGATCAGAAATACACTGCTGAGGGGAGCAGTGGGCGAGGCAGGAGAGGTCTGCCGCACCATGTGGGATTCTCCCTGGCTGGGTGTCGAACTCGCATCGCGTGCT
>PVIJ01015916.1:0-34628 GCA_004024925.1 Scalopus aquaticus
GTATGTTCCTTCTATCCCAAGGATTTCAAGGGCTTTTATCATAAATGGGTGTTGTACTTTGTCAAATGCTTTCTCAGCATCTATTGATATGATCATATGGTCTTTATTTTTCTTTTTGTTGATGTGTTGGATTACATTGATTGATTTTCGGATGTTGAACCATCCTTGTGCCCCTGGGATAAATCCCACTTGGTCGTGGCACAAGAGGATTTTTGACCAACTTTGAGAACTAGTCAGAATAATCATGACTTTTATGTAAAAAATTGGTGGATTTGCCAGAAACTTCATAGCATCATCATTTTTTCTAGTATAGCCTAATCATGTCTCTTAGTGACTTTAAAAAAGACGAGGTGAATATGTTCACAGTTATCCCTTGCCAAAACTTCTTACTAAACTAATATTCTATAGAAAGAACTAATATTCTATCTCATTCCTAGAGTTTACTCAGAAAAGTAACTGGAAATTGGTAGGAGAGCTGGACAGAATTCTGACTCCAAGCAGAAGACCAATAAAAAGAAAGGAATTTGAAAGGTAAATTCCCAACAAGACTCCATCTTGTATCTCAGCCAGTCTTTTGAATTTATATTGTTCACTTCTTTGAATAATTCAACAGCCCATATCCTTAAACTGTCTATTCAAAAATATTCTGCTAAAATAAACTTGCACACCACATCCAAAAATACCAGAAACCCTGCTACTACATATGCATTGAGTTAATTAACAATCTCATTAAAATGTAATCTCTATGACATTACACAATTTTCATTAAAACCTGAAGTCTGGAATTGCTATTGTCAAAGGACAGTTAATAATGTTACATAGGAAATAATTTGATAGTTATATGTCTAGGTAATGAAGGATCAATTTTCTATTCAATTTATTTTTTTTAATTTTTTTGTGATTTTATTTTTTATTTTTTATTTTATTTTAAATATATATTTTTATTGTTATTTATGTCTTTTACATTTGTATTCCCCTTGGGTAGCCCACCACCAATTCACCCATGATCCATCTCCATGGTCCCTTGTGTTCTTTTCTATTCCATTTAAGTGGAAAGATAAAATTCATTTTAAGGAGCATGTAAGATCATCATTTCTGAATCACAGAGAGAATAGAAAAAAACACTAAACATAAAAATAGACGCAAATACAGGAGTTTGGGTAGAAAAATAGCAAATCTCAGTATTGAATAGTCATTTTCATGTTAAAAAAGTCTAGGAACTGCCTGTTTCAGTAGTGAAACTGAAGCAAGAGGTAGAATTCCAACACAGACAGACTTTATAGTAAAAGAACAACGTAATACATGAAGAGAATCCAAACAGAATTAGAGCTATTCCTTGGACCAGTACTACATTTTTTCCTTATTAATCCTGACAAGAAACTAGATTTTTGATGACAAGGGGTTTCACTTTATGTCTGATGTCCAAACAATGAATATTTTACAGAAGTAACCTCATAATATGAATATGGTCTGACTGCATAGTTTCTTTTCAATTTCATCTGTCTATACTTAATCTGTGCTTTTCATTCATTTGAAATCATTTTATAGTATACCATCACATAGTTTTATAGTCATTTGGCATGAGCAATAATGTTGTCAGAAATGACAATTCCCATCAAACTGACCTATAGACTCAAGGTATTTCTAGTCAAAATCTCAGTAAATGTGTCTGTAATATTTGAAAACCTATTTCTAAAATTTAAATGGAAGTATAAAATAGCAAGATAATTGAAGATGGTTAACCAAATTGAAGAATATTTATTATATTGAATACTACGAATTAACAATGAAAATATTTACAGCAACAGGCAATATGGGTGGAACTTATAATACGGAGCAAAAGAAACCAATGCAAAGAACTTTATCTGTATGACACCATTTTTGTAAATGTCAAAAATAACAGGCAATTAATCCATAGTGTTTTAAATCAAGATAGTTTTATACCTGGGGGTTAGATAGCAATTGGAAGGTAACATGGGATTTGTATGATTCTAGTAAATTTTATTTATTGATTTGTACATGTGGTATATAGGTATAAAATTATTTCAAGATGTACACAATATTTATAATTGCTTTAAGATTCATAACACTTGAACACATTTAAAAAAGAATACAGTAGATTTTTTCTGTATTGATGAGGAATGCTCTTTAGAATATATTATAAAAAGGTGAAAGTTTTATGATATGCTTTAATTTATGTAACAGAAATATATGATATTTTCATATGTATTCATAAGAAAACTTATATATAACATTTCCTTGTATATGTACCTAATGTATCTCTGGAAAGATAAATAACACTGCTTGCCTCTGCTGATGGGGACTAAGTATCCAGGAAATGGGAGTATAAGAAAGATCTTTTACTGTATATATAAATTGCATGTTTTGAATGTCAAATCAAGTGAATGTGTTAAGTGGTCAAGAAAAAAAAATTAGAAGAAAAATAATTCAAATTATTTTTATAAAACTGTAAAATATTTTAAAGTAGGATTTAAATTATGTCCCCTAAAGCCAACTCTGATTGATTGCTAGTATTTTTAAAATATTCCTCCTCAGCAGTTTAAATTCCTTGGAAGTACTTTGTTGATGTTAATTAGAAAATATCACAGAGTGAAAAGATAAAATCTGATATAATATGTACAAGAAATTTAAGGTCTAAATATCAGGGCCTTCAAATTTTACTTGAAAATTATATAAAACAACTCTATTCTTTCTCAAATATTATACAATTTATGATCAGTGAGAGCATGGGCTCTTAATATGTCAAATGCTAAACCCTAAAAAGTAAATGTTTTATATTATTCATTTTCCAGATCATGTATTACAGACAAAAACCAGAACACTTTCTCTTCCATATTTAGGTTTAAAATCAGATTTGAAGGAAATTCAAGGATCATCCACCAGAAACAGCTGGAATAGCTGACCTTATTTATCAATAATCTAAGGCTGTTTGCTACCTTCAAAGACTATAAGACCAAAGACTGAGTGCCCCAATTAAAAAAAAAACAAAAACCTAAAATTTACAGCATAAACTGTGTAAACAAAATATATAAGATGTATACAAATAAGCCTAAGGATGTATAGAAAACAGAGTTTTTAATTAATAGGCTTGAAATTTCAAAAGATGCTAGGTTAAATTTTCCTCTTACAAATTAAATTCTCGCATTCACCATACATTTAATGATATTTTCCCCTCCATAATAAATTGTGATAGTTAATGATTATTTTCAAGACAGTATATGATTGTTGTCAAATTCATTAGAGTGAATTTATCTTTCTCAAAAAGATAAGTATCACATTTTTGTAAGTGTTAAAATAGGCAATGCTCACAAAGTACCTATGATATAAAAAGGAAATCATTACTATTAATCATTTCTCCCCCCCAAAAGACCATAAATGGGACCAGAACATTTCTTTCAACATTCCAATTGTGAGGGGGGAAAGAACTGTTTTGTTCTTTTCTTTTTCAAACCATTGAAACAAAGAATCTTATAAGCAGAGAAAGAGATAAAACCAATATAGAAACATCTAAGCAGATAATATTTTTAGTGCTAAAGAAACAGGAATAGTATAACTCTTGAGTGTTCCTAAAAGTTTTCATAAATAACTTGTTTTATATAATTTTTTAAAAATCATCAATGGTTTACAACATTGTATATGATTCAGAGGATCTCACCTCTTCAGGTCTGTTACTAAACCACCTACCAAGGTACTCATAGTTCTCTGCCATGTTATTTTAAAATTTAAGATAAATAAAACTGGATCTATAAAAGTTCTATGTAGTTCTAGTGACTATCCAAAATATGTATTTAGATATTTAACAAGCATCTGTCTAAAGCAAAATTCCTTCCTTTAAAAATTGATGTTGATCCTAAAATGTAGTCATAGCACTCCTAAACATAATACTCATGAATAGTACTCAGAATATTGAGGGTTAACAATTTAAATAGTACAGTATGCTTATGAGAAGTGAAAAAATTTTCAGGTAGAAAAGAAGAATGTCCATATAAATGACATCGTTTTATCTCACCGTACATATAAAATCGACTTTATTTCATTAATCTCTGCCCATATAGTGATGCTTATGAGCCATTACTATTAAAAAATGAAATGAATACTATCTTGAGCTCTCAGCATGATTGCCTGCCTCTCATTTGTACTTGCTAATCTTTGAAATTTCACTTCTCAGAATTTTCTTATTCTTTCATTAACACCAAATTTTCCTGTGATAGCTAAAGCTTTCATTCACTACGAAGAGTTTGATTTGTTCCTAATAATAAATACCCTGTTATTTTATATTTATATTCAGAGACAGTTAATAAAGTACAAATGTTCATTTCATTTCATGTTGTAGGTCTAGCTGAATTCAGTATTAGAAACATTAAAAATTTGGTACAGTGTATTACAAATAAAATCTTAACCACTTTTCCCATGTTCATAGTTTCCTCTGATTATGAATATTTTATTCTAAAATATAAGAATCTGAATTCTGATCAAATTACCATCTTTGACAATGTTAATCTTGGGTATGTAGTATTTCTCAAGAGTTAGTTCCAGTATTTTGGAATATTTAAAATTTTTGTCTCTGTATTTTTTTTAAAGATTATTTATGCATACAAGTGCTGGGGTGTAGGCCAGAGGTGGGGTGTGTGTGTGAGAGGATTCACCAGAGACAGAGTGGGGAGCAGAACAGGCAGATCTACTAAAATACACTGCTGAGGGGAGCAGTGCGTGAGAGAGGGGAGGTCTGGTGAGCCATGTGGGAAGCTCCCTGGCCAGGGATCAAACTTGTGCTGCAGTAGCTGCTCATAGCTTCATAGTGCTGAGACCTAACCCCTTGCACCACTAGGAAGGCCCATGTCTCCGTATTTTTTAACATAAAAATATTTAAGCAAAAGAGTAAAGGTGTAGGAGGTAACTGCCATGATCAAAAGATGTAGAAGTACATTTAGTGTTTACTTGATTTTTAAATTTTAGGCCTATGCTTTAGCACCCTGACCGAGGAAAAAGAACTCATCATTGCTGAAGTTCTACTTTAAAGTTTGGTGAACAGACATGTTATTAGTTCTCCTTTAAAAGATGACTAAATCTATATTAATTATAACTCTTATATGAAAATAAGCTATTATGAAAGCCAATTATAAACATTAAATTATTTCTGGCTATTAAGATTATGAAAACAAAATCTTTCAAATGTTAATCTGAAAAATACTCAGGAAATAAATTTCCTTGTACATTTAGAAATTATTTAATTCATATAGTCTTACCGTTCTCGGTTAAATTTAAGAGAATGAAGAATAGCTGGCCTTTTTTGTCTAAGGTTCCACAAATGAAGTGTATCATCTGAACTTGCACTGACCAAAGCACCCTGAACCAAAAAGAAGACAAAGTGAGTAATTTGCTTGATTCAAGGTATGTGTGTGTTTGAAGTAAAAACAAGTGAATTTACTGAGTTTTTCAGTGCTTGAAGAAATACTTGTATTTATATAACCTAGAAATACAAAGAAGGACAGTTGTACAGGTCCTTTCCTGTACTTTGATCAGGAAGGCTAAGAACACAGAGTGGAAGAAGCAAGTGTAATGGTCAGGACAACTGTCTCAAGAGATATGCATTTACCAATAAATAAGAAAGTATTGTAAACATTTTTGTGACTATAAAGGGTTTTGTTTTTTCTTTGGGAAAAACTAAGTTTAATTTTTTGTTTCTAATGTTCATGCCAATACTATATAGCTTTACAGATAAATATATGCAACTATTAAAACAACAGTTAAATTGTTATCTGGTCATATAAAGTGTCACCATTTCAAAGAACTTTCCACATATTTGGAAGTATACATTCTTCCTTAAAAGTATATTTGCTACACTTTAACTTGCTTTTATGGTTCAAGAAGCTTTATCTAGGTAAAATAAAACATCTGTAAAAAAGAAAACATTGCTCCAGCTAAAATTCAGTTTAACTACAGAACCATGAGCATAGCAGCATCCAAGACATAAAAATAATTACATCATTAAGGTGTCTAGGCCTCATTTACAAAAACAAAGTGAATCTACATCGACTAATGAAGATCTGTGGGAGGATTAAAACCTGAATAAAAACAAGTCATGAGGTCAGAAACTAGGAAGCTTGGAAAATGGCACAGAAGATAAGTCTGAGGAGAGTTCAGGATTTTAAACACCAACAATAGAAGGATGTTGAAGGCTTGTCATTATTTATTTTTAATTATGTATCACAGAGACAAACTTAAGGGCTTGAAAAGAATTCCCAGAGGATCAGACCCAGAGAAAAAAAATCACTTGGAAACGAGTTATGCTTCCCGTAACATGCATGCAGAAGGCAAAAGGCTGTGATCATCTCTCAACTTGGAGCTACAGAGTAACATTGAAACTTCAAAAAGGTTGTCATTCTAGATTTTAATGACTAATTATTACAAGTTAATATTTTTTAAAAAGTTTTCATTTTTCTTCATTATCTTCTTCTCTTATTTTTATACCCAATAGCAAGCATGTCTACAAGATGAAATAAGTTAGGTCTGTTAATAAGGAGATCTTATAGCCTTCTGAGAAAGATTTTGAAACAAGAGAAGTAAAATGGACATTTGCCAATATCACAATTTTTTCATGCCTCGGGTATGTTGGATATGAAATTCTATGAAACATTTTACCCATATTTATGATTATTAATTCTTAGGAAAAGGCATATACACAAATATATGGAAACAAAAAAACAGTGGTAATATACTTTTTTCCCCTCAAGACATTAAGTTCAATCTGCTAAGTGCATGAATTTGGTTTGGCACAAATTTTTAAAGCATTTTTACATTGACAGCTAATTCAGCATAAAACAACGATAGAAGACTCTAGGATCTCCTATAAAAATCAGATTCAAAAACCTTACACTCAAATAATGGAAGATCTGAAACCTTTCTGAGCTTTATAAATACAGAGTTTGTCTTTAAGGAGTTCCTTATCACCACAGGTCTATAAAAATAGGATTAGGGTAATCAGCCAATTGTCATAATAGCTATGGATGTATATAAATATAAATGTATACATATAGCAACAAATTCATATGGAAATATGTATAGATAAACAAATTCGTAGGTAAATAAGTGAAAGTTCAGATCATGGAAGATAAAGACAAAGCATGAAGTTAATTAGATAAAATTTAAGTTGGTGGAAGTATGTAGCAGGGAAGTTTAACAGTGAAGCAATTAAAAAATATTTAGTAACTTTTAAGAAGACATTTAAATAATTTACCTATAAAATATGCTACACAACCACAATAACAGGATCTTCTGGTATATACAACTGTTTTCCTTTAAAATTTTCCTTTAAAGTTTAATAAATTGACAAATACATGAGTACAGTCTTTGATTAAAAATTTGACAATGAATAATATTGTACATAAAAATATCATTAAGCATTTAGAATTATAAGAGCACATTAGCTAGCACAGTGTGTGTGTGTGTGTGTGTGTGTGTGTGTGTTATAGTCAAGAAAAGTCTTACCTCATTGATCAAGAACTGGAGCTGCAGGACAGCTGCACCACTTTCATGTTGGCAATAACAATCAACACCAGGTCTCCCAAGTCTAAGGTGATAAAAGTCAAGGATTCTAACATGTTAATTAGCATTAATATTAATGGGTAAAGAAGAAGCTAACTTAATTAGCAACCAATGTATTGCCTTTTCAGTTACTATTTTTGTAAATAAAATGCTGAAAAATCTTAGTCCTAGTTGATGAAAATTACATTATAGAGCATTAGAAGGCAGCAAAATGGCCAAATAAGATTTTCCTCAAAAGTTTTCCCCCTAAACAACATTTGACATCTATCTACAGACAAAAGTGCCTTTGTGGAAGCTTCAGGATCAAGGTAGCAGATTGTGAAACCCTAAATAAAGAGTTATTTTGAGAAGGTAGGCTCACATGTAGATGGCTAACACATGGACTATGGTCTTAGTTACAGAAACAGATATAGCTCAATATCCTGGTAATTTAGCTACAACTCTCTTTGGTTTTGAGTCAGTCACCAGCATACACCATACGCCAAGTGACCCAGAGGAGTCCTACAACTGGGCTCCAGTTCATCCCAGCGACAGTCAATGTATAGTTTTTTGGAGCACAGGATCTCTGTAGGAGAAACTTCTATCTGTATCCTGGATATCTTGTAACTCAAGCACCCTCACAGTTGCAGTGGCCACCATTTCTGCTGGCACAAAGACAAGGCAGGAGACTTTGCTGTTTGCGTCCTCTGGGAGATCCTGTAAGGATCCTGCACTAGCCATGAATCTTTCCTTCTTTATAGCCACAGTACCAGTCTTCCAGCAGCCCTGAAAGTTCAGGAACCCAGTAGGAGACACTGTAATCTTTCTCTTGAGATCCTGAAAGGCCCTATCCACTATGCCAGTTCCCTTAGCCATGATCAGGGACTAAGCCATGGTCTCCAGGGTCCTGGAGGGACACACATCCATCCATGCTTGCAGAGCCAGGTATGAGAACACCAGTCTTGGCTGAAGAATCTGAAACTGTTCTGAGTCTAGGTTTCACCACCTTTCAGCCACAGTCAGGGTCAGTCCTGCCCACTCAAGGACACATTCAGTGACCAGGTGGCAGTTTTCCCATGGTCCTGGCAGCAACTACATCTGCCATGTACCTGGTAGCAGGGCCACTGCCTTAGGACCCATGTGTAGATCCTAAAGCAGACCCCTGTCCCAGCACCATTCTACTTAGTAAGGCACTGGAGACAGTCACATTCACCTAGAAAATAAAAGGGGTCCACTCCAATCCAGTCTATTAATAAGTCCTCAAACAACAAACCTCACTGCTAACTCCAACTCGACACAGCAATGATTCTGAAGATAATCCTATCAGACCAGGAAACAAAAAAGAGTAGCCTGTAAAGACTGGAGAAGATATTTGCTCCTAGAAATACAGAAAAACCAACGCAAGGCTACATAGATCATGGAGAGTCAGGCAAATATGACCCCAACAAAAGTAAATAATACAGCTTTTTAGTAATGGATCCCAACAAAATGGAGATCAATGATTTTCCTGACAAAGAGTTCAAAATAATCATAAGGAAACTAAATTCAATTCAAGTGAACACAGACAACTAAATGAAATCAGGAAAACAATTCATGAACAAAATGAGTAAAATAAAGAAATAGAAAACAAAGAAAGAACCAAAATAAATCCTAGTGCTGAGCAGCCCCGGGCTAGGAGCAGGGGACTTGGAGGTTGCCTCTGGTGCTGGAGCCACTGTTGCCTGCTGCCACTGCTGCTACCACTGCAGCCACTTTCAAAGTGGGCTGGGTGGCTGGACTACAGCATGGGACCAATAGAGCAGCCATGCCCTATCACTCACCAGGGAGACCCAGGTGGGGGCCCTGAAACAGGTACAGATTAAATCACTTGAGAATTCTATCAAATATTTGAAGGAAAAATTAATTCCAATTTTACAAAATTCTTGCAGAAAATTGAAAGAAAGTAATACTTCCCAACTCATTCCATGAAAACAGCGTTTCTCTGATACCAAAACATCACAGAAAACAAAATCTTCAGATTAATATATCTCATGAATATAGATTTTTTTAAAATACTAATCAAAGTTTTTACAAGTGTAATGCAACAATATATTAAAGACAAATATTATGACCAAGTGGAAATTAACCCAAGAATGCAAAATTGGTTTAACATTGAAAAATCAAATAATACAACTCATTAACAGATCATTTAAAAAAAGATGATTATTCTCATGCAGCAAAGTATTTGACAAAATTCAAAAACTCATAATAAAATCTTTTGGCAAACTAGGAAAACAGCATGCATGATCAGAAAGGAAGAATTAAAATTAGCTCTATTTGCAGAAGACATAATAATCTATGTAAAAAAAATAAATAAATAAAACCTGTGATGAGACCAAAAAAACTTCCTGAAACTAATAACTTGAATTTAACATGGTTAAAGAATACAAGATAAAAATTTTTAAAATTTATTATATTTCTGTCTACATGCAAAGAACATTATACATTTAAAAGAAACGATTCTAACTTCTCAGGAGAAAAACAACATACAGATGGCCAATGGGTACTTACAAAAATGCTTATCATCACTTATCAGCAAAGTGCAAATCAAAACCACAATAAGACATCATCTCACACCCATGAGAATGGCTTTTCCCAAAAAGACCAGAAACAATACTGTAAGAATGTGGAGAAAAAGGAATACCTTGTTGGCGGGAATTAGACAGGGTCAGCCCCTATGGAAACCACTTTAGGTGTCTACCCAAAGAATCCAAAAACACTGATGAGTAGGGATATATGCATTCTTATGTCCATCACAGCATGACTGACCATAGTCAAGTAAAAACAACCTAAGTGCCCATGGACAGATGAACGGATTAAGAAGATGTGATGTAGTTACACAATGTAATACTACTCAGCTAAAAAAAAATTATTATTAACCATTATGACACTATGGATACAACTTGAGGGGATTAATTATGTAAAATGAGGAGAAAGACAAATATCAGATAATTTCCCTCATATATGGAATACAGAGGAAAAAAAACAGGCAAAATCAAATCAAAACAAGCCCGGAAAACCTGACTGCAGAAGTGAGGTTACCAAAGGGAGTTGTGGCAAGTTGAGAATAAAGTGCAGAAGGGGCCCAATAGACAATGGTGGAGGACTGTGGTGCCTTGGCAATGGGTGTGATGTGTGTAACATAAATCTGAAGAGGTGTGAATCTCTGAATGACATATAATATTGTAAACCGATGTTACCTAAATAAAAAAAATTTTAAACAAAGACCTTCTAAACCTTAATATAAAAGAAAGCATGTTTTTAAAAAATAACATGAAAGACACACACAATAAAAAACCAGTCTATTTACAGTAGAATCAAATATACCTCGGAATAAGTTTAACAACGTGTTTAAGATCTGCTACTGGATATTATGAGACATTGAAAAGAAAAAGACCTCAATTCATGTATTGGAAGATTCAATATTGTTAAGATGGCAATCTTCCTTAAACTGATCTAGATTTGATGAAATCAAAACAAAAATTCTAGATATTTTAAAAAGTTAATTCTTAAATATATTTCACAGATAACTGCAAATTTAAGGTATACAACATGTTAATTTGACACATTTATCATGATTGCCATTGTAGCAATAATTAGCATCTCTATCATATTTCATAATTTTCTTTTTAGAGAATGGAATGATTCATTTCTGGTCTCTTAGCAAGTTCAATTACTATAATACTATTTGTTTCTATACATTATATCTCTAGGGCTTATTTACTACTCATTGCAAATGTATACCCTTGAAACATCTATCCTATTCCTATACCTTTCATCCCCTGGTAACCATCATTTCATTCCATTCTTATAAGTTGGGCTTTTTTAGATTGGACATATTAGTGATATAATGCTTTCTCTGACTTATCTCACTTAGCATATTGTGCTCAGAATCTATCCATATTATAGAAAATAATGGGATATCCATTCTCATGGCACATGACAGTCCATTGTATTTATATACCACATCTTCTTCTATATATGCACTCTAATGTTTATTGCAGCAGTATTCACAATAGCCAAGAAATGGAAATAAGCTAAGGGACCATCAACACACAAATTGATAAAGATAATTTGATTCTTTAAATTATAACATGGAGATACTGTCTTTCCCCAGGAAAGACTTTGTACTATGAATAATTACCTTCATTTCCACAGACATTAAAGAGTCTATGTAGTTATGAGGAAAGAAAACTAATATGTGATTCTGACCCCAATTTTTGATATCTGATCGGTGACTGTGTATGTGTGTTTGTGTGTGTTGCCCAGCTGCACATGCCCAGCCATTTTCCTGTGGTGAGGCAGACCCAATGCCATACCTCTAATAGGATGGTGAAAAGGTGGTGAGCCAGATCCCTGATGCAGGTCCTCTCTATGGACAGCTTTAAATCTCACCTCCCCTATTTCTTTCCTTTGTGTCCACATCTGGACAAGCTGATAAGAAAGCCTGATTGTTTACTCTTTGGGCACCAGCAGGAGATTCAAACCATGCAAATCCCTTAGCTGGGGAGCTCTCACCCACTTAGTAGTCACAATAAAAACCCAATTTTTTTCCCTCTGAAGTCATTTCAGACCTGCTTGAGAGGGCTGCCCTGCTCTCCCCAGAGATTTCAGTTTTCTAAGTAATAAACTTTTTCATACGTTGTTGGTATATGAGTGACACAGGCCATCAAAGCCAAATCTAGATGCAGTCCATATGCTACTGCAGGTAACCATAACAACTAGGAATCATCTTAATCCCTGCATAAGATAATTTACTCTGTTGCTAAGTGACAGTGGAATCTCCTTATCTATTGATAAAAGGATAGACTGTCCACAAACAGTAGGGAATCCAAATTACTGTCAGCCTCAGTCCCACTAATTGGTTTTGGGGGTTAAGAAATTTAATCATTTCCCTAGTTGGTAAGTAGTCAGCTATAAGGAACAGTTCATCTATTCAAGAATCATAGCAAAAAGTGTAGGCCTTATGTTTTGAGGAGATTATTAGTGGGGGAATAAATATGTGACTTGTTTATGCCAGCATCAACTAATAATTTAGGAACAAAACAATGTTTTCTGCTTCTGTATATAGAGTTTCTGAAGAAAACTTTCCACTAGCCTCAATTTTATACCTAGATAGAAGGTGTTATTTTATAGATGCTCCCATTTAAAAATAATTTAAATAGTTCAATTTCCTAATCATATTTTAGTAGTTACTATCAAAAATTTGCTAAAGAATCAATCTTAAAAATACAGAAATGGAATGAGAAAATACTGTTTTTAATAACAAAACACTACTCCAAGATCTTCTTAAAGCAATAATTTATTAATCAGTTTAATTCATGTTTTCACTGTCTGCCTTATACTTTCCGATGATAACATTTAGCTCATATAATTATATTAAATGTTCATGAGATTCAAAGTATAGAATTTTATGTAAGACTATAATTTGTCTTCCAATTATTAAGATACATTCTTAGTTACAAGAAAATATAACAGTTAATATTAAAGGGATAATGGCAGTTACAGAGTGCTGGGTAATATATTGGTTTAATACCAAGTGGGTAAATACTCTATAAAAATAACATTTTTTAGGAGGAGCTCTCTAGCTCCTGGTTTGGCGGTGCAGCAGAGTGTGCCTGGCCACCACACCCACAGCTGTATGCTATAAGAGACGGAAAACCTGGGCACAGGTCGGGTTTCATGTGCCAGTGGGGCTCTCAGTGTTGAAACCACCAACAGTTTTGAAAATGTGCCAGTCAGGATTGAAACACACACTGCTGTTGGGAAGAGCAAAGGAACCCTGAATGCCATAAAAGGTGGGGGAGCAGACGGATTCTAACACCTGGGAAGACCTTTGCTTCTGATCATCTGCCACCACAGCCTGACCACCACTCCTGCCTCTGGTACAACCAGCACCACCTCCTGGCCGACAACCACTGGCCTATGTGAGCACCTTTAAGAGTTGTCTGCTACTGCCTCATCCTTGGCACCACATGCTGACTGGCAATGCTGCCCATGCCTGTGCCACCTCTAGAGAAGTCATCTGTTGTTCTTGCCCTCAGTACCCAGCCTCTTCACTATTGCTGCTGGCTGCTGCAGTACTATCTCAGCAGTGCCACCTGTGCTTACCCCCAGTTGCCACCATGAGTTGGGTTCTAGTCCACCACTTACCAGTGTGCCACCACTGCCAGGCTCTCATCGAAGGGATAGTGCCATCCTTTATAAGAAGCTTTTGGTTTCGACTACTGGACACCACAGACACTATCTGGGATAGGACAGATGGCCATTTTTGGCCTTAGAAACTTTTTCCCTTTTTTATCTCTTCACTTGCCCTCTTGTGAGTAAACCCTGTTGCTATTAAACTCTGTGTTTGAGTCATGTCTTGCAATTTTAAGTACACAGGTGAGGACCCACAAACTGTGACATTCACCAGGTTTGCACAGTTTCAGTTCCATTATCGAGTGAATAATAAGATCCCCAATAATTTTCAAGCACTAAATTCAATGATCTTTTTCAGTCCTTCTCTAAGTTGATCACTAGTGTAGTATTTGCTTAACTCTTTCTTCTTGAAATACTCTTCCTCCTTTGGGTTTATAAGTATAAACATACTTTTTGATTTATTTCTTTTTGGCCAACACTACTCAGTTTCCATTGGGCAATTATTTTCCTCCGCTTCTTATATGTTTTCCTGTGTTCTTTTCTACAACTTATTTTTTTTCTACCTTACACCTCCTGACCATCTCAGGCTTCAATTGTGTATATTGATGATTCCAAAAGATTCCAAAATCTTTATCTGTATCTTGGCATTCTCTCCCAAGTTTCAGAAAATATATCTAACTACCACTCCACTTGCATATGCCACAGAAGGCTCACATTTAACATGTAACAAGCTTACACTATCTTCCCTATCAAATCATGTTTTGCCTCTTCTGTATCCAATCTCAGTGACAACATTATCCACTAAAATGGCCAGACCTGACTGTTAATCCTTTTACTCCAAATCCAATGTGTTATGGTAGCCAATTCTACTTTCAAATATCTCTTAAATGCAATCTATATTTCCAAAGCCAGTATCTCTTTCACATTAACTGTGCTCCTTCTATGATAGTCAATTTTATGTCAACTTGACTGGTGCTCAGTTTTTGGTCAAGCAACAATCTCGATGTGGCTGTGAGGTATTTGTTAGATGCAATTAATATTTCAATCTGTGTCTTTGAGATTACCCTCCATATGTGGATAGGCATTCTCTTATCATTTGAAGGGCTTAAGAGAAAAGACTGAGGTCATTTGAGAAAGGATGAATTCTACTTCCAGAATGCCTTCAGATTTAAGCAACATTAACTCTTCTCTGGGTAACTAATTTGGCCTCTTACTCCACAAATTTTGGATTTGCAAGTTCTCAGTCAGGTGAGACAATTAAAAAAAATCAATCTCTCCCTTTTCTCTCTGTCTCCAATATAGATATAGATAGATGATATAAATTAGAAGAGATAATTTATGTACCTGTGCTAGTTATATTCTGCTTGCCCTACTAGGTCCATTTTCTATCACTTTCTGGCCTACTCTGAATCCTGAATGACTATCTAAAATCATTTTGGTTCTACTGGTTTGATCAATGGAATATGGAAAGCAAAAAGTGAAAATTGGAAGGCAGGACTAGGTAATAGTTTGAGAATGACTCGTTTATAAGTCATTGCTCATTTTTTATGGCTCCACTTCCTTTCTGATTCAGAAAGGCCTGGGTTGGAATCCTAGTTTTATCACCCACTAGTTTAGTGACCCTGAGAAAATCCCTTAATTCTCATTGCAGAAAACCTCTGTTTTTTCATCAATAGAGGAGTCTATCTTTTTAATGGAGATGATTACATGAGACAGAATAGTTATTACTCATCATTAGCAAAAGAAGCTGACAGTTTTCAATAAATCTAAGGACATCTGTCTTCTTCAAAATCTTTCCTTATTACTGCATAAAATTATGTAATACAAGGCACTACACTGATAAACTCCAGATGACAACATATTAACAAAATGTTAAGAAAAACTATAAACTGTATCAAACCTAGCATAGAAACATGTCCTATTTGATCTGTACAATATTTCTTAAAATAAATTGGCTACTCATATCTTGAAGTTGGAAGTTTTCACATAAAAATCCATAGATGGGTATGTATATACACACATACAAATATGCATACCTATGAAAGTAAATATAACATATTAAAATATTTTTATACTGAAGTCTCCAAAACTAGGTAGCAAATACTTCCACATTCTATTGCAAAGCACTAGACAAACTTAGCAGGACTTGAAAAGAGATAACTAGAAACTACTTTAATGACTCTTAGGTGACAACCCAATTCAATCATTAAGATAAGTTAGAGAGGCCAAGAAGGATGCGAGCGGTTAGAAAGAGTATTTCTATACGGAGATTTTTTTTCAGCTCCCACTATTTCTGAAGGAAGAATGTGGGATTCTTCAAAAAGAGCCTCTAGGAAGATTCCATAATTATTACCTACACAGTAGACTGGTCTCTAAATCATGTAAAGGGAGTGGTTGGGGTAATAAGAAATACTATCATTTATAATTGAATCCTATAAGTTTTACTCTTTAAAAGTATTCATTACATATAAATGGATTTTCCCTAAATATAAAATATATCATGCAAATATTTTGTATTGAATAATCAGATTTGAGCTCACACTTCCACGGCGATTATCATTTGCGGCAAACTGGTGGATAATTGCACTCACACCTGTTAAATTGTCCTCAAGTTTTTATTCCTTATAATTCTTACACTATTCCTATAGGTTATCTCCCTGATATTTATAGGCATCCAAACTTCCATTCTGTTCTGATGCATGGATCCCAATAGTGCCCGTACACCATCAACTTCTGATTCAACTATATTTTAATCTAGAGTATGGGATTACATTAGTTATTTTTTCTGGTATTCAAAAATAGATAAATGAATAAACACCCTTCAAAAATAAGCCTTACCACTTCTGTTTTTTAATTTGCAAAGCACTGTTTATACAACAACTAAAGCAATTTTTTAAAAGTATCATATTAAATCTTCAATGATTTTCCTACTACTTCTAAAATAAAATATAAATTTATTACTCTGACCTAAAAGGTTCTACAAAATTCCATGTGGTTCTTTTTCAACTTCAATCACTATGTTCCAAGCACAGTTAACCTCTTACAGTTCTTTTAATAAACCAAGTTCATACACAACTTACATTCCTTGTTCTAGATATCCCAAATGATTCTTTGCCATTCATATCTCAGAGAACCTTTCCCAAAAGCCAACCTAAAACAGTACACAGACACTCAATTACATATTCCCACTTTACTTTCATCATAACACATCACTAGCTCATATTCTGTCATTTACTTGTTTATTACTGCTTTCCTCCAAGTAAAATATAAGCAACATTACAGCCAGATTCTTCATGTCTTTTTCACTGATATGTCCTCAATGCCTAAAATAGTGTTCAATGATTTGGCAATTTGGTAATTTATCATAACTCATGTAATTCCAGATGAATGATAGATGACAAAGTCTTAAGAACATGGGGTAAGAACAGGATGCAAGTTGACTAGATAGTGAAAATAATTGTTCAAGAAGTTTTGCCATGAGCAAATAGGAGTAAGATTCAGTAAATAACTAAAAGGGAAAGAAAGAGTAAAACAAGGTGGAGTTGGCAGTAATAGGATAAAGTCATCTTCCAGATCACATTCAAAAAGAGGATGGGGGTCCAAGCAGGTTATTATAATCATACTAAGTTTATGATACAGAAATTCAGAGTTCAGAGTGATTGAGGCAGCTGGAGCTTGTGAGGCAGAGAAAAGAAAGAGCTCAAAAGTCTCCAAGTCTTTCCTAAATATTAAGTCACGCATGTATAAAGTAAACCCCACAAATAAGAAGAATGACCAGGGAGTTATAAGTTACATGGATATAAAAGCTGACAGAGCACAAGGGGCATTTGATTCCAGTCACTAAGAGTAGTGATGTCTCAATATCCAACCAGAGGCATTTCTGGTGACAGAAAAGTTTTATATCAGTAATAAGACTAAACAGGCCCTCAAGTAACAGCTTATACAGACTCACCCTAACTCCCGAGTGGCATACCATGCTGAACATCTCTTCCTATGCTTATTTGCTGTCTAAATATCTTCCTTGGCAAGGTGTCAATTCAGATCACATTCCAGATCACACATTTCTTATTGTCCAGTTTTAAGTGTTCTTTGTAATTTTTATCAGGTATGTGTTTGGCAAATATTTGCTCTCAGGCTGTAGCCTGTCTTTTGATTCTTATGTTTGTTGCAAAGCAGAAATTTTATTTTAATGAGATCCAACTTAACAATGTTTTCCTTCATGGATTGTGATACATAAAAGATCACCAAACATGGGATCACCTGAATTTTCTCCTATTATTTTCTAAGACTTTCAAAGCTTTGCTCCTTACATTTAAGTCTATGATCCATCTTAAGTTCATTTTTGTGAAGGATTAAGATCTAAGGTTAGATTTTTTTTTTTTTTGGACCTGTAGATGTCCAGTTATTCTAGCACCATTTTTTAAAAGATTACTTTCTTCATTGAATTGTCTTTGTTCCTTCATCAAAGACCAATTGGCAATATTTGCGTGAATTTATTTCTAGGCTCTCTATTCTGCTCCATTGATCCAGTTATTCTTTCACAAGTATTATACTGTCTTACTTTCTGTAACTTTATAGGAAGCTTTGACGTCCCATAGTATCAGTCCTCCAATTTTGTTCTACAGGGTTGTGTTGGCTTTTTACCTTTCCATGTGTACTTTAGAATCAGTTGTTAACTGCAAAACAACTTTCTGGAGTTTCTACTAGGATTGTATCGAATCATTAGATCAAGTTGGGAAGAACTGACGACATTAAGTCTCTATATCCATACCCCTCCATTTATTTAGATCTTCATTCATAGTTTTATGATTTTCCTCAGAATCTTGCTCATATTTTGTTAAGTTTATAACTAAGTATTTTAAGTTTTTGGAGTCAATGTAAATGGTATCGTGTTTATACTTCTTCATCGAGGGCATATATTAACCTTTATCCTGCAGTTTTGCTATAATGACTTGCTAGTTCCAAGAGAATTTTTATTGATCCTTTGGGATTTTCTATATAATCATGTCATTTGTAAACAAAGACAGTTTTATTTTTCTCTTCTCAATCTGTATACATTGTATTTCCTTTTGTTGTATTATTGAATTAGCTAGGACTTCCAGTACAATGTTTAAAAGGAGTACTGTAAGTGTACATCCTGGTTTTGTTTCTAATCTTAGCAGAAAAGCAAGTATTTTCTCATCAGTAAGTATAATGTTAACTGTAGATTCTTTGTGAATGTTCTTTATTAAATTGATGAAGTTTCCTTCTATAATATTTCTAGTTTGGGAAGAGGTTTTATTATCATCATCATCATCATATATTATTGGGTGTTATGCTAAATACTTTTCTAAATCTATTTATCTAATTGTTTTCTTTAGTTTGTTGATGTAGTTATATTGATTTTCAAATATTAAACTAGACTCACATACCTGAAATAAATCCTACCTGATCAAGATGCATAATTCCTTTTATACATTATTAAAATTTTATTTGCTAAAATTTTGTTGAGGATTTTTGAATTTATGTTCATGAGAGATATTGGTCAGTAGTTTACTTCTAATGTCTTATGGTTTTGATATTAGGATAATGCTGAATTCATAGAATGAGTTAGAAATTATTACCTATTTCTAGTTTCAGGAAGAGATACTAGAAAATTATCAATAGTATAATTTTCTCCTTTAATATTGTTACAATTCACTAATGAACTCATCTGAGCAAAGTACTTTCTGCTTTGGAAGGTTATTAATTATTGATTAATTTCTTATTCAAAATAGAGCAATCTCTTAGAAATCTATCCACACATCTGGCAGTTAAAGTTTCCACAACTGAACCCACAGTCAAGCATGCATTTGCAAATAGGTCTGTAATCACCATTCACTGAATAAAATACCTTGTGCAAGATCTCTGCACCTACTCAGTCTGTACCTGGTCCCAAACTTGTTCAACTGTCTTGTTTGGGATCATTAGCCTGACTGTAACTCCCTTACAAACTTCCTTCTTTGACACAAATAGCTAATCACCAAACTCAGAGTTAGATATCTATATTTTGCTTTACCATCATTGGTGATGAGCAGGTGAAATTTTCTGAGAGCAAAACATAGCTTTCTGTAGTTGTATTTACGGAAGAAGTTTACCAGAATCTCCCTACTATGCTATGTAGTAAGTAGACTCTCCCTGTGACTGACTTCTTTCACTTCACATGATGTATTTAAGGTCCTCCAGATTGTAGCATGTGTCAAACTTTCCTTCACTTTTAAAGGGTGAATAATATTCCATTGCATGTACATACTACATTTTGTTTGTCGATTCATCTACTGATGAACCTTTCGTTTCCACTTTTTGGCTAGTGTGAATAAAGTCTCTATGAAACAAATATCTTTTCAAGTTCTCGCTTTAACTTCTTTTGGGTATTTATCCAGAAGTAGAATTGCTGTATTATATGGTAATCCTATTTTTAAGTTTTTAAGAAAATACTGTTTCCCATGGTACCTGCAACATTTTAATTTTGCCAATAATGCACAAGACTTCCAATTTCTCCACATCCTCATCAACACTTACTAACTTACATTGTTGTTTTTTAACAATAGCTACTAGGACAAAGACAGACATATAGATTAATGGAATATGCTACTGATCCCAGAAATAAACCCTCACATCTATGGTCAAATAATTTTTGACAATTGTACCAAAACCACTCAAGTGGGAAAGGACAGTATTTGCAACCAAAGGTTCTAGAGAAAAATAGATATTCACATGCAAAATAAAAGAATTGGGCATTTACCCTATACCAAATACATTGATTTGATATGTCTTAGATCTAAATATAAAAGTCTTAGAAAAAAACATAGGAAACGGGAAAGATTCATGACATTGGTACCACCAATGATTTATGAATATGACATTAAAGCACAGGCAACCAAAGAAAAAAGAATCATGTTAGACCTCATTAAAAATAAATACTTTTGGCATCAAAGGACAAAATCAAGAGAATAAAAAGGCAACCCATTAAATGGGAGATAATATTAGCAAATTATATATCTGATCAGGAATAGTACCAGAATATATAAAGAACTCCTACAAATAAACAATGAAAAATCAAATCCAGTTAAAAGTCTTGAATGGACATTTCTCAGAGAAGACATATAAATGATATAAACATATAAAAAGGTGCTCTATATCATCAATAATTAGGGACATGCACGTCATTTACATATAAATACATATTATATCTATAATCAAAAAGATGGATAATAACAAGTGTTGTCAAGTTTCTCTATATGAAGGGAAGAAATCTGGAGAAATTGGAGACCTAAAACATTGCTGATGGGTATGTAAAATCATTTAATTTCTTTGGAACACAGCATATCAGTTCTGCAAAAGGTGAAATACAGATTTATATAAGATATAGCAACTACCCTACTCAGGGTATACACAAGAGAAATGAAAATATATGTCCACAAAAAATGTATATACAAATGTCTATAGTGGCATTATTATTAGTAGCGCCAAAGAGTAGAAACAATCCAAGTGTCTATCAACTGATTAATGGGCAAATTAAAGGTGGTATATCCATACAGTAGAACAGTATTTGTCAACAAAAGGGAACAAAGTTCTAATACATGCTATGACATGGATGAACCTTGAAAACATTTTACTAAGTTAAGTAAGTTAGACACAAAAGGCTTACATGTTACATGATTTCATTTATATATGAAACATACAGAACAGGAAAAAAATATATATAGATCAAAGTTAAACTGGTATTAAGCCTGGAATAAGGAGGATTGAAATGGGGCATGACTTCTAATAAGTAAAGGGTTTCTTTTGGGGGGCAATGTGACTGTTCTGAAACCTATATGCTGATTACACTGTTCAACAAATTTTCAGAAAAGTCATGTAACTGAAATAAAATTAGTCATTTCCTATCAACTTGTATGTGCCCAACACTAATATGACAGTCAAATTTTGGCTCTAGGGTTTTTTTTTTTTTTGTTATCTGCAATAAATTGATGTTTACATCACGAAATTCATGCCAATAGTAATAGGCCTACAGTTAATACCTGGAAAAAAATCAAGTCATAGACTACTTCTTAGATATCTTCGCATGTCTCTTATACAGTTGTTCGGGAGGATCTCTGGGGAATGTCCAGCAGTAGTCAGCCAGCATTGTAGTGGACCATTTTCCCTGGATCTTTGTTCCATTGATGTGATATATTGATGAAAATGTTTGCCATGTTCATCACTAACCCTACCACAGTTTTCAGGGAAGAAATCCAGATGGGAATGAAGAAAGTGGATCTTTAGAGACATATTGCAGCCAAGTTTCTGATACTGCATCAACATGTCTTCTACTAGTTCCTTGTAGTTTTCTGCCCTAACATTCCCAAGAACATTTGCAGACACTAGGCGAAAAGCATTCCATGCTTGTTTCGCATCACCCTGCAGCAAGTTGTTGAACCGATCATCTTTCAAGAGCTCTCGAATCTGAGGACCCACAAAAACTCCCTCTTTAATCTTCACTTTGCTTTTGATATAAAGTAATTGTGACATCTTCTTCTAGAAGATTCCATTGTTGGAGTCTTGATCCTAGCAATTTTGCCTTGTTCTTGGATAAGTCCAAATCACAAATCAGGTCATTTAGTTCTTCCTGTGTTAGTCTGTGTGGGGTTCATGATGCACCACAGTGAAAATCTGGATCACTGCATGCTGATGGAATAGAAGAAGAACAGGTCGGCTCACCCTTGTCCTCATCAGATGAATCAAGAGAATATTCTGCTGGAGGTTCTGGAATAGGAAGTGCCTCACCCTGTGGAGCTGGTCTCAGTGCAGACGGAATGTTTGGATAGACTATTCTCAACTTCTTTTAGCTCATTATCCCACCGAAAAGAGGAGGAACCAAGCAGAGGTAACAGTCTTTTATGTGGCTGCTTGGCTCTCTCCACAACATGAGCACTGCAAACGGCACTGATGGTATTTTTGCCATTTAACCACTGGGAAAGCTGTGTTGTACGTGTAGCACTGCATATGTGCAGGGTCCAAGGCTTGTCTTGGTCACCAACCTTGCAACCGAAGTAAAGATGATAAGCCTTCTTCACTTGAGAAGTGATACTTTTCTTCTGGTTGGCAAATATCACTTGCCCACAAATAGAGCAGAAATTGTCCACACTATTAACGCACTTTCGAGGCATTACTGTTCTGTATTGTGCCTAAATGGATAAAATAAGAACAGTTCTATGGAACAGTAGCTTAAACTGTCTTGCACAAAGTCTGAAATATTTTCAATGCTCAACCTTTGCGACAGGGCTTTACATAGTGCACTGCTGACGTCAGCTTACTTCAGCAGCCGCCTGGCAGTAGTATTGCACTGCATCAGAAAATGATGCAATCAACTCTGGATAATGTGTGCATGATGGTATTATGCAATGTGATGCAATATTACATCATTCTAGGCTGAGTTAGGATGTTGCTGCAGTCCTACTGGATAAATTGACATGGTGAAGCATATAAAATGAATTATATGAAATATCTTCAAAACAAGAGCTATTAAGAAATTTTCAGGGTTATATTCATGTTCAGCACACCAAGATACTACAGATTAAGGCCTTTTTAAGTCAGTAATGATCTCATGGTTGACCAGTGTTATTGTACAACTTTGTGAATATTCTAGAACCACTGAATTTTACACTTCAAGTAATTATATGGTAGCTAAGTTATATCTCAATAAAGCTTTTTAAAAAGTTGAACAGAAACAACAAAAAGAGGTATCAAAATCACAGTAAGTGGCAACTTTGTGTTGAGGGATGGATAAAAACTGGGTTGAGAATGGATATTAGAGATTTCAAATTTAACTGTAAAATGTTTAGTAATTTTTAACAAGTGGATATTAGAAAAAAATAAGACTTGGTAATTTAAGACAGAAGACAGGAACATGTTATATAACTATTATTTTCTATATTTCAAATGATAGAAGACATTAAATTCAGAAATGAGGAGACAACATGTACAGACCTGTTAACACACTTTAAATTCGTCATAGTTACTAAGAACTACAAAACTATGACGGAGGAAATTTAAAAATCACACAAATGAAAGAACAAATACAACATGTTAGTGTACCAGAAAACACTTCTAAAACAAATTAATCTATAGATTCAATGCAATTCCAATTAAAAACAGATTTCTTGTCGAAAATGACAATGTGATTCTAAAATTCTAATGGAAAGTCAAAGAACCTAGAAAAGCCAAAACAACTTGAAAGAATAAATTTCCTTATTTCAAGATTTATTGTAAAGCTAAAATAACCACAATAATACAAACAAGTAGTGAGTCCAGAGATGCACCTACATATATATGGAAAACTAATTTTGACAAAATAGGAAATTCAGTGAATAAAGGATAGTCAATAGAAGTCTAATAAAAAACTGACAAAAAATAAAAGCGAGCCAATTAAACATCTGCATCTCATAAAATTATCTTTGATCCATACTTTATGCCACACACAAAATTTAACTGCAAACGGGTCATAGACTTAAATTAAAATCAAAAACATCTAAAGTAATGGAACACAGAAGAAAGTCCACCTTTCCTTGGAACAGACAAAACCTTTCTCAGACATGACACCAAAGAAAAATCATAAAAGAAAAACTTATTTGGATTTAATAAAAATTTTAAGATTTTATGTTTCAAGAGTACTTAAGAAATGAAAGACAAGCTACAGAGTATGACAGAATATAGGCAAATCACATATTCAAGAGTTCTATTCAGAATATATAAGAACACTCAAAAGAAAAATCCAGTTTAAAAATAGGCAAGAGACCTGAATAGAAACTTCAACAAAGACAATGTAAGGGTGGTAAGTAAATGTTCATCTCATTAGCATTAGGAAAGTAGAAGTTAAAGTCCCATTTACAAAACTATACTTGTTTAAAGAATTAAAGCTAAAAATATTAACAATATCAAGTACAACTGCAAATCACATTGATGGTAGGATTTTAAAATAACACAGTATCTCTGGAAAATTCTTATAAATTTAAACATATGATTACCCTAATACTCAGAATTCTCACTGTCAGATTTACCCTACAAATGGAAACTCATATTCCCATAAAACCTACACATGAATATTCATAGATATTTTATTTATGATAACAAAAAGCTGAAACAATACAAATATTAGGTGGTTGCATTAAAAGTATATGTTACCATTTATATGGATTCTCAAAAGCAAAATGTAGAGCATGGGGGAAAATCAGTAGTTGTTATGGATTGGGTAGTGAAATGCATTAGTTAATGCATATTAGTTAATGCATATAGCATTAGCTAATGCTATAAAAGCATAACATAGGGTTTTGGGTTATTGGGTTGATAGAATTTTTCTGTATCCAAATTATACTGATAGCACATAAATCTATACTTGTAGTTAAATTCACAGGTTTACCAAAGGAAAAAATCAAGTTTGCTATTGATAATAAAGATAAAAGTGAAAAACAATTAATGTATTCTATAAGAAAAGCAACATCTTAAAATTATTATGTTAAAACATGAATATTTTTTACATTAAAATAAAACAAGTTATAATTTTAAAAAGCAGAAGGTGTCAAATTAGACAAAAATGTAATACACAACTATATGCTGCTCCAAGAACACATATCAAGCTATATGCTAAGATTTCAGTATGAAAAAAAATTAAAATAAATGGAAAGAAATATACCATGCTAAGATTAAGCAAAAGAAAGCTTTAATGGCTATATCCATATAAAGTAAATTTCAGATAAAAAAAATATTGCCAGTGACAAAGAAGTCATTTCAATGTTAAAAGAGGCAACTCAAGAAATGGATGTAAGACTCCTATATGTTTATACAAAGACAGAACAAAGACAGACTCATGAAGCAAAATAAAACCAAATAAAGAGAACTGAAAGAATAAATATATCCATCTACAAAAATAGTGAGATTTCAATACAACTCTCTCAGTAATAGAAGATAGAAAAATCAGTGTAAGTATAGAAGATTTAAACACTATCAGTTTTACCTAACTGACATTTATAGCTCAATTTGCCCAACAACAGAAGAACACACATTCATTCCAAATGCATATTTAACATTTATCATAATAGACCACAGAGAGGGCCATAAAAGCTTCAATTAATTTAAAAGGAACTAGGTCATAACAAAGTATATTCTCTGACCATAATGGAATTAAATTAGAAATCAACAACAAAGATCTCTAGAAAAATCTCTAAAATTAAGGAACTAAATAACTCACTTGTAAATTACCTATATCAAGAAAAAAAATCAAGCATAAATTAGAAAATATTTTGAACTGAATGAAAGGAAAACACAATATATTAAAATATGGGAATGGAGACTTCCAATTCTGCTACTTAAAATTAAAAATCCCTAGATATAACATTACAAACAAGCATAGGGAAACTCTGAAAGGTAGAGAGAATGAGGAATATCCAGATACCACAGGACTTGAGGAATGACACAGCGTGAGTTCCTTTGGTTTCCTTACTGTATCCTATATATCTGAGACAGGGCAGTGCAGAAATCTCCAACTCAGTACCAATTGGCACAGATTAAAAAAAAAAAGAAATCCAATAAAAGGTTGCTCTCCCACACAAAGGACTGGGGAGATGGTAGCTTAAAAGCAGTTTGGCTTTACCTACTCTATTCTAGCCAAACAACAATGACAAAAGCAGTCTCTTTTTTCCCCACTCCACAGACTTCAACAGGAATGATTAGTGAACTGATCTTCCATCCTATCCTTCCTCCACCCTGCAGAGGTCACACACCACTTCCCCTAGCAGGTGATGTTTAAGTGTTCAAGAAGATTGCTAATCATTCATCCTCTACCTGATAGAAGGAGGCAGCACTCTCTTCCTACTTTCAAATGGTATCAGGTGAAACAAGTAGCTAACCTAAGCCAGTAGAAGCAGGGGCAGCAATACAATCCTGATGAGTGGCTAATCTCCCATCCCCCATCTAGCATGAGGAAGAGGTGTTCCAATTTCCGGGAAAACAGTTGCATCAGTGAAGTCCAATGATTACGAGATATAATGAGGGGGTACAAGGTAGAACTAGTCATCATATAGGCTTCACAACCACCCTTCCAATGCCCCATGTCATCAGTGTCCTCTGAGAAACTAGATCCCCAAATCTACCTGACAGAAACAAGATTGGGCAAAGCAGGACTAGGCAGTATCCCAACATGTCAGAGGTTCCTAATAAGAACTAATACTCTACTCACATGAATAAGTTAAAAGAAGGTTTTGCAAGAAGTGGATAATGTCATACTTCCTGTCTCTCCTGATGTGATTAGGGAACAGTGGAAATGTGAATGTCTACCCCAGTCATCTGAAATGAGGCAGTGTGAGTCAGTACCCACTTTGCTGGGGTGGGTGTGTTGACAGGGCCTAGCAAGAAACTGAACATACCCACCCACCTGGTTCTTGAGCTACACCACAATGGCCTGGTTTAAAAAAAAAAAATTAAGATCAAATTTTATAAAATGTATCCACGATACAAATGAAAGTTATTTGTATGAATGAAAATTATTCATCATATTACCAACACAGATAATGACAACATGAATGACGAAAGAAAATCAATACAAGCCAACATCAAGATGAATCAGATGTTGTAATTATCTGAGATTTTTAGCAGCCATCAAAAAGCTTTCAATTAGAAATTATGAAACTTCTTGCAGAAAATAAAAAATGTGAAATATCAGCAAAGAAACAGAAGTTATAAAAAAGAACTGATATCATAGAATTGAAAAATACAGGAAACAAAATAAAAATGGATAGACTCAGTAGTAGAGTATAGACGATGGATAAAATACAGTAAACTTGAGAGATCAATAGAATTTACCTTATCTATACAACAGAGAGAAAATAGACTGGGGAGAAAAACCATAAGCAGTCTTAGGGACCTTTGAGATAGCTACAAAAGATCTAACGTTCATATACATTGACTCCCAGAAAGAAGGGGAAAATGATAGCTTTTCAGCTCCACTGTAAAAGAAATGAGAAATAAATGGTTGAAAACTTCCAAATTTGGGGGTAAATTTTTTAATATCTCATCATTTCCCTATTATGAATTATATCACATTCTAAAACATTCTCTTTCTAACTTTATTTCTAAAAGATTATCATTTGACATATACTACCCAAAGATTTTAATCTGTAAGTGAATAGTAATCCCATATAAAATGGTAAAATTTGCTCAATGAAAAAAAAGTGAATGGAAAGACATTGCATATCATTATGAAAGATACATTTCCCCCTTTTAAGAAAAGTTTTAAATTGTATTATTTCTAATACAGTAACATTGCACATAGCTTAGGGGATATAGGTTCACATCTCATTGCATGCCTATTTATACACTATGCCCACCGCCAAAGCAACCATATTCTACCATAATCCCTTGGGCCCCTCCTCCAGTTGCTCTCCAGCCCCACTCGTCTTTCTCATACCTCAATTCTATATTTCAAGAGTTTGTTTTGGTTTTGCTTTACTGAGGTAAACATTAGATTTTTGTTTTTTAAAATAGAAACATTTGTTGATTTTTTTTTTTTTTACTGAGGTAAAGTTGATTTACACCATTGTATTTGTTGTAGGGGTTATTGATTTTAACCTCTAAAATGTACACTTTCACCAATGAAGTGTGGTGGAGAATTATTGGGGTTTTGGTGGTAGGCATGATGTAAAAACTTACCAAATTTGACACATCAACCTACATACGCAAAAAGCTGAGCAAACACCAAACAAGCTAAATGCAGAGATATCCGTGTCAAGGAAGATCATAATTAAGCTTTTGAAAACTAAAGGAAAAAAAACACTAAAAAGTATCCATAGGCAGAGGAAGTACTACAAGTAAAATGCCTTTAAATGACAGATTTCTCATCTGAAACCATGGTGGGAGGGAAAAAGGAAGTGGTACATTTTTCAAGTACTGAAAGAAAAGTGCCAACAATCAATGAATGAATAAAGAAATGTGATATAAATATACAGTGGAATATTACTAAGTCATAAAAAGGAAAGTTTTTCATTTGTAACAACATGGATGAACATTAAGCCATTATACAGAGTTAAATATGAGACATAGACAGAGAAAGATACTGTATGAGCTCACTTACATGTAGAATCTAAAACAAAAAACTGAGCTTACAAATATAGAAAACAAATTTGTGATTGCCCAAGATAGGAGGTGGATAAAATGGGTAAATTTGATCAAAAGGTACAAAATTCTTCTAAACTATGTGTGGTGATACATGTTAATGAGAATTATTGTAGTCATTTCACAATATATACAAATATTGAATCATTATGTTATAAACCTGAAACAAATTTCATATAGTATTTAGATATCATATTTAGATATATTATATTAGATATGCTATATTAGATATAGTATTTGATATAGTGCTTTAGTAAGAATGAAATGATCTAAGAATATGCTGTCCATACAATAAACACACTTCAAATACAATGACATAGGTAGGTTTAAAGTAAAAGGATGCAAATAGATACACCATGCAAACATTTAAATAAAAAAACAAGCAGGAATGGCTACATTAATATGAGATAAAACAGATTTTGTACCAAAGAAAATTATTGGAGACAAAGAAATTACATAATGATAAAAGGGCCAATCCACCAGGAATACATACTAATCCTGTGTGCGTGCACCAAATCAGAACCTCAAAAAACAACAAAAATTAACAGTGTTGGAAGAGAGAGCTGGAGATCTTAATTTACTACACTCTCAGGATTTGATAGAAATACTAGGCAGTAAAGAAATATGGAACTCAACAGCACATCAACCAACAATGTCTAGTTAACAAATATAGAACTTTCCATTCAATAAGAAAAGAATGCACATTTCCCCAGAATCCATATAGCATTCCAGTGGCAGACCATATTCTACACCACAGAACAAATCTTAACTGAAAAGAATTGATATCATGTAGTGTGCTTCAGGACCATAATGGAATCAGTTGAAATCAGTAACCTAAAGACAAGGAAATCTCCAAACATTTCTAAGTGATTCATGGTTCAAAAATCCAAAGGCAATTTTAAAAACTACATATAACTGAATGAAAATGAAAACACATATCAAAATTTGTGAGATCCATTTAAAACAGTACTGAAAGGAAATTTAATAACACTAAATATGTATCTTAGGAAAAGAAGATATGGAGTCAATGTTCCATAATAAGTAAATTTCTTACCAAATTCTGCATAGTGTCATCCCATTTTTAATTAAATTTTTTATTTTAAAATAGTTTTAGATTTTATTATAGTTTTAACAAGATATAAAATCAATAATCTAGGGAAAATACAAAATAAGCTCAAAAAAAGCAAAGGAAAAAATACCACTAAAAGACTGATGATAAACTGCCAAAATTCTACTAAGATAAATAGAAAACCAAAATAGCCCTATAGTTATAAATAAAATTTAATCTGTTATATAAAATCTCTCATATAATAATCTCCAGACCCAAGAACTTTCACTAGAAATTCTACCAAACATTTAAAGAATTTACATAAATGTTATGCAATATGTCCCAAAAACTAGAAGAGGGAATAATTCTCCATTTGTTTTAGGAAGTTAGTATTACTCCAGTACCAAAACCAGACAAAGAACAATACCAACAAAAAATTAACCTAAAATGGAAACCATATTTAAATATAAAATGTCAAACTGCAAGATTTTTACAAAAAGAAGTAAAAGAAATAATTAAAAGAAAATAATTAGGGCCTGGCGTTAAGCAAAGAGTTATACAGGTGACACCTAAAGAACAATCTGTAAGGAAAAAACTGATAAGCTGGAATCTGAAAAAAAGGGTGAAAAGACAATAAAAAATAGAAAAAAGCAATTGCAGACTACATAGCTGACAAAGGACTAATATCAATAATATATAAAAATACCAGTACACCACAAAATTACTTATGTGAAGATATAGGATCATTCATACACTATTGATGGGAATGTAAAATGTTACAACCATTCTGGAAAATAGTTTGACTTCTTCTTATGAAACTAAACATTTGAATACCATACAATCTCCCAATTGTATTTCTGGGCATTTATAACAGAGAAATGAAAATTTATATTCATAGTTGCTATAATCATAATAGCCCAATCCAGAGGTCTTAAGTGAATGGTTAAAAGAAAAACTGTAGTACTTCCATACAATGGAATATTACTCAACAACTTATAAAAATGAACTGCTTATACATACATGTAACAACTTGGATGAATCTTCAGAGTATTATGCTGAAAGTAAAAATTGAACCCCAAAATGTTACCTACTATATGATCCATTTACATAACATTCTTAAAGGGTAAAATTATTGAAATGAAGAATAAATGAATGATTGTGGGGAGCAGTGGTGGGAGAACTAGAGGAACAGGTGTGGTCATCAAAGGACAATACAAGAAATCCTTCTCATATGCACCTTAAGTGTATCAGTGTCAATATCCTGGTTGTGATACTACAGTATCATTTTGTAAGATGATACTATGAGGGGAAATTGGGTGAAGAGTCCCTGGGATTTCACTGTATAATTTCTTATTACTACAATTAAAACCCACAACTATCTCAAAATAAAAAGTTTAATAAAGGGGATAACTCTCATATATAAATTTACAACAGTATAGGCATATACTGGAAAAGAAAATCTCAATTCAATGACCTCAGTTTCCATCCTGAGAAACTAGAAAAAGAGCAATTACTACAGCTAAGCAAAATAAATTTTAAAATATCAAAGCAGAAATAATTAAAGAGATTATAGCTAAGCAGTACAGAAAAGCAATAAAACCCAAAGTTGGTTCTTGTGTAAGTCAACACAACTGATAATCTAGCTAGATTGATCAGGAAAAAAAAGACACAATTTACCACCATCAGGAATTAAAGTAGGCGCATCAATAAACTTGACACTGTGAATTTCACATTTGTTATTCTTTCTAAAGAAACATTAAATTTTATTTGGTCATAAAAATTTCACTTACCTGAATATTTAAAGAAATGCCATTGGTATTAATATTGCAAATAATGAACTAAAAATCAAGGATACATTCGTATAGCACCTGTTCTCGTCCCAATAGCCAAGATTTTCTGAACTGGATCAAAGGCTAATGCTGTGGGCTGATAAGGAAAACCATGCCGAACTGTCTGAAAGAGAGCAAATAGTAACAGGAGTCATCAGAAAACTAAAATTAAAAATCACAAGATACTACTATCTAATCAACAGAATGACTAACCTTGTTTTACAAACAACTACCAAATGTTGGTATGAGTGTAAAATGACACAATCACTGTGGAAAAAAATACTTTGCAATTTCTTATGAAGCCAAACACACCTTTCCTATGGCCTAGAAATTCCTCTTCTATGTGTATGCCCATGAAAACAAAGAGCATATGGCCACATAATCATTTACTTAAGTATGCTCTAACAGCTTTCTACGTAACAACCTAGGAACCACCCAGGTATCCAACAAGAGAATCAAGAAGCAAAACTATGTTGTACTCATCTCACACAAGAGTATATTATATAACAATTAAAAGATAGATGCAAAAAAAGTAGTAGTTGCAACAACATGGATGATTCTCAAAAACAGTATGTCAAGTCTTAAGCAATACACAGACGAGTATTTATATTTATAATAAGACGAGCTTATATTTATATAAAATTCTGAACAAGCAAAACCATACCTTAGTCAAAATTCATCAAATAGCACAATGAAATGTGTGATTTGTGTTTGTAATATACACCTCAAAAAGAAAAAACACTATAAACAAATAGTAAACCCATTAATCATATGAACACTATAGTTTTGATAGGTGAAATGTACTGATACTTGCAACTTATTTCAAAATGCATTCAGGAAACTAATATGTATATATGACTGGATAAACATGATAAAATAAATATGAAAATTGTCAAGTATGAGTGGTGAGATGTATATGTGAATAGGTACACTTGTGTACCTATACACACATATATGAATGTTCAGAGAGTAATTATTTTACCTCTCTGTATTTTTAAACATTTCATCAACACAAGAAAAACATGTGGAGACTGAACAATGTACTACTGAATGACTATTTGGTTAATGAGGGAATAAAAAATGCAAACATACATGAAGACATGAGATATCAGACCCATGGTATGCAGCATAAGCAATACTAAGGGGCATACATCTTGAAACAAAAAGACCCCAAATGCTGATCCTAATAGTACACTTTAAGGAACTAGAGAAAAAGAACAAACAAAAACAAAGGCTAGATGAACAAAAGAAAAAAAATTAGTGAATAAATAAATGAAATAAAATTCAAAAAGTAGTCCTAAAGATCAATGAAACCAAATTCTGGTCCTTTGAAAAAAATAAACAATATATAAAAACCTCTATCTGGGCTCACAGAGAAAAAAAAAGGGGGGGCACTAATAGAATTAAAAAACAAGAGCAGTTACAACGAACATATCAGAAATTCAGAGGATCATGAGATTACTATGAACATTTGTATGCTACTATATGGAATAATCTAGAACAGATGGACGGATTTGTAGATATGTATAACCATGTGAGACTGAAAAAGGAAATAGAAAACCTGAACACATCAATACAAGCCAGGAAAATGAAACAATAATCAAAAGTCTCAAAAAATAAAAATGTCCAGGAGCAAATTGCTTCACTAGTGAATTCTACCAAACCTTCAAAGATGAACTATTATCTATCCTTCTCAAACTATTCCAAAAAGATGATTAAGAGGAAATACTTCCAGCTACATTTTTTAAATATATATTTTTATTGTTATTTATGTCTTTTACATTTTGTATTCCCCTTGGGTAGCCCACCACCAATTCACCCGTGATCCATTTCCATGGTCCCTTGTGTTCTTTTCTATTCCATTTTGTGCGCTTTTCCTTCCCTCCCTCTGCCTCCCCCCCCACCCAACTGATTGTCTCTCTCCTATTTGGTTTCCTTATAATCCTGTTAATAAGTGAAACCATTCGATATTTTTCTCTTTCTTTCTGGCTTATTTCACTGAGTATGATCCCCTCTAATTCCATCCATGTCGCTGCAAATTGCATGTGTTTATCTTCTTTCCATGATGAATAGTATTCCATTGTGTATATGTACCACATCTTCTTGATCCAATCATCTATTTTTGGGCATCTGGGTTGCTTCCATACCTTTGCTATTGTGAACAGTGCCGCAATGAACATACGGGTGCATGTATCCTTTCGGATTAGTGTTTTTGTATCCTTTGGGTAAATTCCCAAAAGTGGGATTGCTGGGTCATATGGAAGCTCCATGTTTATCCATCCCCTTCAAAATCGAAACCAAAAGATTCAAATATCTGGGAATAAATCTAACAAAAGACATAAAGGACCTATACAAAGAAAACTACAAAACTCTGTTGAAAGAAATAGAAGAAGACACAAGAAGATGGAAAGGCATCCCCTGCTCATGGATTGGAAGGATTAATATTATCAAAATGGCAATCCTACCAAAAGCAATTTACAGATTCAACGCTATTCCAATAAAAATCTCAATGACATTCTTCAAAGAAATAGATCGACTACTGATGAAATTCATATGGAACCACAAAAAACCTCGCATAGCTAAAGCCCTACTAACTAAAAAGAAAGAAAACGGAGGAATTTCACGCCCTGATTTCAAACTATATTACAAAGCCATAATAATCAAAACAGCATGGTACTGGAACAAAAACAGACAGAAAGACCAATGGAACCAAATAGAATACCCAGAATTAAAGCCACATATCTATGAACAACTAATCTTTGACAAAGGAGCAAAGAAAATGCAGTGGAACAAGGACAGTCTATTCAATAAATGGTGCTGGGAAAACTGGACAGCCACATGCAAAAAAATGAAGCTAGACT